>DWJK01001642.1:0-16423 GCA_018248815.1 Croniades pieria auraria
CTCCCCATTTGGTGGTGGTGAGGCGTTGCAGAATGCTGTTGCGAGAGTGCACCTTCTTTTTTAAATTTTCGCAGTTCACAATGAATGTCGCAATGCACAATGAATGTCGATATGTAAATGACTAGATATCTAGCACAGCCTAGTTGTCAGTTATAAATAGTTTTCCTTCAGAATTTTTTGTACCCTTTTGTATCTGTAAATGTTTCTTAAAATATCTACAAGTAGGAAAAGTTAATTTTTTCAACTGCAACTAAAAAAAAATATAATTGGTCATTGACGTACATTATGAAAGACACGATATCCTACAGATTCAGCCTCTATATCACATGACATTATCTTTACGGCATCGTTTTGACCTGAATGGTGTTAATTTACTTGTGAATCAGTAAAACTCCCAAATGTGAAACTTCAATAGGATATTCAGCCGACGCGGCCAAAATTGTGTATGGAAAATGTGAAAAACATAAATGGAGGCTGCGAAAAGCGATTCGAAAGGAGAGCGATTTTGTAAAGGCTTCAGCTGGTTTCAATGGGCCACTGTTGAATATTGCTCATTGAGCGTTATTTCTTCCTTTTCAAATACCCCCTTTATATATGTATGTGTTAAATGTATGGTATTTATTATTGAATATCGAAAAGCGTTCAACAGCCTTTTTTGATAGCTTTCTTTATTGCGAATGACTTAGGAATTTAATGGCTATAATTTGTACATTGTTTATTTACTAGAGATATTTCAATACAGACACACATAATTTGATTCATGCGTTTTTCTTGGTACATTTATAAATTAGTACATACATATGTGTTTTCATAATAGAAGTAAATAAATGAATACCTTTAATTCAAGTATATACATTTTTCTTTACAATTTAGTGTCATTTTTATATTGTCACCAAAGAGTATATAACGAATCTTTGTATGAATCTGTCACTTTGAGACAGAAAAATGAATAGTAATTCAGATTTTATATGATAACCTATAATCATTTATCTTGAACATTATTACTATTATTTCGCGTCATTTTGCGCGTATCAGTGAGCTTTGAAAAGTGTTCAGTAGTAGTACTAAACAAAAATTGATACGGAAATTTTATTCCACTATTATTATAGCAGCGTTTCAAATTAAATTTTATATGCAAAAATGCCATTTCGTTTGACGAAGCCCGCTAGTGTGTACCCCTGCACTCCGACACCGGTTTATGAAGAAGTTAAAGGGCTGGACCTGAAGTGCGTACTAAAAGTGGTCGCTTTCGCAGTGATTCTCATTGTGCAAATTTGTTTATTACTAGTCTTCTTTTGGCACGGCGATCCCACCTGACGAGCTGCGTTTTAGACTTTTGTGTACATGTAACCTGTGGTGTATTTACTTATTTATACGTTTCAGCGCAATAAATGATTCGGGAAAATCCTACGTAGTTCAGTATTTCAGTAGTGGCTAGAAGTCTCGTATCGTACCGGTGTATGGCAATTGACTCATCCCCTATTCCACGGTGGGTCCTATAATATACCAAGTGGATCACGGGTATGCACTAAACACCTCAGCCTACCCCTCCGGCAAGTACATACGTAAATATAAAAAAGTTAAAGTATGTTAGAAATAAATATATCTTTTACAGTTACCTAATAATAATTTCTTTCAACTATTTATGAGAGTTGCAAAACTCGAAGATTTGCTCAGTTTCCTGTGCTACTCCTACCTGTGATATAAAATTGTTACCTGCAGATTTTTCTGATTCGCTGCTAGATTTTCGAACGTTCCAATAACGACCAATCATACGCTTTTTCATCGCTGATCGCATGTTGTTGATGAGCGCTGATAATACATCATAATAAGCCGCAGTGTACCGACCTATGAATGCCAATAGGCACGAAAGGAAGCGCGGGGTAATCACCCGCCCTCGCTCCTTCCAATTTGGCCTATTCACCACTGATCTGCGTTTCGTATCATATCCGTAGGGCGTGATTCTGGGCTATTGTATCAATAATTCCTATATAGGAATAACGTAAAGGGTGCGACTCATTATCCATGAATTGAAGGACAGGTGTAATTTGTTTTTTTACAAATAGATTTGCATTTGTAAAAAAAGTGAAATATATAATAAGACATAGTAAAACATAAGAGGGTTAGTTGCAGAACTACATATGTACGGTAGAAATGAAGATTATACTAATAGTTTTCAATACACCATTGGGAATAATTACAATTCGTCGTAATAAGTGTGTTAGGGACATTAGTATGCTCCCTTAGACATTGGTTCTTTTAATTTGACATATCTACCTATTTGTGGCAGACTTTTATGTCACGTGAGCGTTACGTAATTTTCATAAAGATTATTTGTTCGAATTTAAATTACATTTAAAGAAAATACGTGGATGAAGTATAATATCGTGAAAAAATCTGTAGATATTACAATTCTTCAGGCTGTTGAGTGTCTATCCGCACTTGGTTGGCGTGGTAAGATATGGTCAGAGGCTCTTCTTTTTAAGATGAAACCCGTATTCGACATTGAAATAATAAAAGTATAAATGATGAAACCGATGACTTATGAGTTTTAATTTGTTTGTATTCTTTAAAAAACGTATGAAATTACTGTATCTAGCAGTCGATGAACATTAAGGTATCTTATTACGAAATGTCTATTCAGTGACCAATATCTATTATGATATTATATAGAATCATCACGATTTTGTCTCTATTATAAGCACAGAAGAGAATCGGCCGGTGGAAATCGTAATTTCTTTGATTCCCTTTCATTGTAACACTGATAAAAGCGACACTTTGCGCCCGTCTGAATGAATAAACCCATTATACAGACACAAAAGTGGATATTCCAAACAAAAACATCCCTGTAGCCATTATTACAGTATAATAAACAATACTGCCATGATTGGGAAAATGTACCTACAATATCTACCAACACAATAGTTGGTAGACAAATGATAAATATGAAAATAAGCTTTAATACGCGTGTGGTGCTCATGTTATTACTACTGGAGCACATAAAAACCGGACAAACACGTGCAGATATACATATATAATTTAAAAAAGTGTACGCTATCTATCTGCGTTTAGCTGTAGTTATGTATAGATATTGTTCAAACTGGGTAATATATATTTATCTGCCTAAAAGGAAGAGAGTCTTGAAGGTAGGTACATGTTTCACTTAAAGTTGTATAGAAAAAAACTATTCATTTTCTATTCAACTGTTTATCAATATTTTTTTTTCTTAACTTTGGTTTGACTTATTATACTCCTAAGTATTGTGTCATCGGTAGTAATTAAATGTGATATTCTTTATATTTCAAAAACTAACAACGATCATTGATCGAAAAAGAATAATATTTAAACCAAGTATTCCGTTATATCGCGAATTTTTCTACATGTACAAGATTCTTAGCAAGATCATCAAATATTTTATGACAAATTATCAAATATTTCATTAGTGCCACGGGGTGCATGTTTTCTGACGACTTCTCTCTTCGTTTACCATATATTTTAATTAAACTTGAAATGTTCTTATAAAAAACACATTTCCTTTTCAAAGTTATTTCGTTAGAATATAATAATTTTGTAAGAAAAATACAATAGGTGGTAGCAAAAAATTTCGACGTGAAAAAAATTTAAAGACGAATACTAGTTGTTTACGCATTTAGAATAATTGTATGGATAGGGGTTACAAAATTGATAGTTTTTACCGTAATTATGAAAAACGAAACTACTGGCGCCATCTCTTAACATGGATTTACTTAGAATTCTATTTTCTATGTAATGACATAGATGGCGCTGAATTTTTCGATTCTTCATACTGTCGCTAGATGGCGCTTAATAGTGCTGGACAGTTACAGTTTTTAGTTCCGTGAAAGTTTCCATGACACTAGATGGCTCTTTGATGTAGTTTGCCCATAGATTTATTATATTATTATTAGATTAGGGAAAACAGCTTAAAATGTGTCCATCTAAAAAATAGAGAAAGCAAATGAGGCTATCTGTCTTTCTGTCTCTTTCTACTCGCGCACGCTCAGGTGACGCTAAATAGCGTGATTTTTGCGTCAGTAGGGAGATAGACCGAGTTAGAGATAGGGTATCGCGATCGTTTCTCTCTTTCTAACCGACGGACGTTGCCGTTTATAGGGAACCGTATGTCTTCCCCATTCTTTATATAATATTTCTATGAGTTTGCCTTTATTATTTTTGTACGTTATCTTGCAGAGTGTAGAGACATCCATTTTGTTTTTTGTCATTCTATGTTGATGACTTGTAACAATCTCGTCACGAGCATAGTTAGCATTAGCCTTTATGATAATATGAGCAAGGGCGTCGCCGAGGGGGCGCAGGGAGGGGCAGCTGCCTCCCTTAGAGATTCTAAAAAGTTGCCAAATGTAAAGCAACCAAAGTTCTAAGTCTTTGACTTGACTTGCTTGATCGATGATTCCCGTATGTCGAAACTCGAATGAATTCACCAATTCCATTCCTAATATTTCGTACGCTCAACTACGCTCTGCTCTAAGCCAGGCGTCGGCAACCTTTTGAGTCGAAAGAACCAAAAATTACAATTTACAAAATTTTTAAAGAACCATAAAAGCGAGTACAAGTCGCTGAGAGATAGAATCGGTGCCTAATCCTGGTTAATCGATTTAGAACTTCACGCTTCATGTCCTCTCGACTTTATCTACAATTCATACTTTTCTCATTCTCCATATCAACTTGCCCCTTCCTGGGCCATCGGCTGGCGACGCCCTGGAATATGAGTTTTCTTATTTTTAGAAAACTGTACTTTACTTACGTATAAAATAACTACAAATCCGGAATATTAAAAATAGAACATCATTTGCGTACGTAACAATTTAGGTATCCAGTTATGCGATTACAGCTGATAGGTTGATATCTACCTAAGCTCTATAATTTAATAATAGACTACTAGTTACTTCTGATGTAATCTATTACGAAGTGGTATCCCTTGTAAATGCACGGTTATCACGATTGTTAAGTAGGTACTTATATGATTCATTTTAAAAATATGTGTTTGTCTCTTACGATAATAGAAATTGAATATTAATTGTACGTCATTCATATTAAGTGTCTATAATGTATAATAATTACATGAGATACGACGCAAGTTTGAAAATTCAAGGCTGTAATTGAGCCTATCCAGCATTTTTAAATAAAGAAGTGCGCACGTACCACATATAACCTTTACTCAAGATCTTTGAAGTGTGAGTTGGCGTATATTCAACATCGTTTTAGTGCGAGTTGTAAGAACTTTACGTTATCATGTTCTAGAATAAAATAGTTGTCAACGTCTTAATAGTTTCTTTAGAGTTTGTATTATATTGGCACAGTGCCCGTGGAGACTAAATGTTTATGCCACGTGAGCGTAACGGCATGCAGAATATCAGAGTAAACAAAAAGACATTACGTTTATTTTCGTTCACACAAAAATAATATCTTGTTTACAGACACTCGAGTTAAGCTCTGTTAAATGTGGCTTAATTCTTAATTATATTTATAGAGTAACATTACCGAAACCACCGCCATTGTATTTATTTATTAAAACCACGAAGAAAATTTATTACGCAATAAATTAAGTGACAATCAATGAAACACTGCTTTACATATAAAAATATTTTATTAAAAACATTTTGGTAACATTTAATAAGAACACTTAGGTAAAAATAAATCGACATCAAAATCATTTTAAAAGAACAGCCTGGACTGGAAGTTCGCGGAGCAAACCGGAACTGCAAAAACTAAAATAAATAAAAACAATGATAACACTAGGCAGACATGTCTAATTGACAACCAGAATTAAGGCATCGCAAGAATAATTATTAAGTACGATAAAATATCTACGGCTATTATTATAATTACAACAAATAATCGCCTAGTGTCTATCGGTCAGCAGTGTGCCGGCCGACGCGGCCCAGTAGTCAGTTGGCAGGGAACTTACGTCGAGTATTATTGCCACTTATATTAACTCACTTCACTCACGACACATCGTTTGCTACTACGTCGTAATTATACACTACTAAATACTAAAACATCCCAATTATACGAAGCTATGTTAAAATTTCACCTAACTAATAATAACATTAACATCTTCGGCTAATTTTGATACTAAAATGATATAACATCATCTCATATTGTACTCTTAACATTACGCTGGATTAAATTATGAAAGTGAGAAAGTAAACATTTTACACATAATATTGCAAGCATTACTGAGATTGTGCACGTTATGTGATTGCTTCAAAGTAACATTTAAAACTTATGTATACGTAAGGAAGGATTGCTTATACTGAAGAAGATGAGGACCGAGCTCTCACAAACAGCTATATTAAAGGAACAGTCATATAGATTAAATTACGAGCATTGGCACTTTCATTATTAATTCTTAATTACACTCTCGAAATAGCACTGCATATCAATAACCAACTTAAAAACTAAATTCAGATCAGTCGTTTATGATATCACATCAAAATAAACAGGGAAATATATAATATGTGATTATCGATTGGATATACTATATAATAAATATTATAATTTTTCAAAAGAGGTAATTTCTTAAGGGTCACTAAAATATTGAGCTCTGCGCCGCAAGCGACACACGATATCACCATTACACGAGAACAACATTGAACCAATAAGTTTTGGTACTTGGAGTCTGTCTCCGAGTTAATTCTATTTCGCTAAACCTACATAATGCTTATTAGTTACATACGTAATACGCGCCGGGCGGCGGCGGCGGCGCCTCGCTCCGGCAAAAACCCTTCATCCTTATACAATTTTCATTATAAAAATACTGTCATTTGACTACAGTTCAATGAGAAAAAATATTTTAATATGAATGAACGATACACATAATACAACGTATAACATTAAATATAATATCGTGTATAATGATTTGACTAAACAAAAAAAATGCATAAAATTGAAATGATTAAAACATTGTAAAATCACTTGAAGACACTTAGAAAATGGAAGGTACTAAAAATTGATATTTAAAAAAAATCCATTCATTCAAATAAATAGCACAACAACCAAAATATTTGGCAATGTGGTTAAAAATAACAATTAACAACTACTACCCTCGGCTGCTAACTTAAAAAAAAAACACAAAATTGGAATGCAAATATTGCATCGCACCTCGGCCTGTGGTCGGCGAGCGGCGGCGCGCGGGCCGAAGGGAGCTCGTATAACTAAACTTAGGAGACATTCACATGAGCTATTACATTATAAAACTGTGCGTATCGCTCCTAATATTTTTTGAACTACATTCGATTAAAACTTTGTCATATCATAAGTTAAACCTAAAACAAAAAAAATATATCTGAATGAGACTTGATTTCGATAGGGTTATCATAACAACCGTTGCGTGAGTATGTGTGACTGAGGATATAGCACACTATTTTTGTTGGCTCATCTAAAAATAACACGAGTGACACATACGCAACTAAATTTTGAGGCGCTTTACGAACTAAGGTATTAATGATCACTGTTTATCTTTATTTATCACTGCAGCTGCATTCTGAGATCCTTGCTATATGTTCAGCCATGATCCATCAATATACAAAAATCGTCAATTAAATTTTGTAAATTATTCACTTACTAACGACTTATGTTTATAGCCCAGTACATTGATTAATTAATTGATATTCTTATATGAAAGAACATAAACGAAACTTGTGTGTGGTGATGACTCAAGATAAAGCAGTTGATAAAAATGCAACACAAATACAGATAGTGATAAAAATTCCATTGAGTGTTCTGCTACTGTAAAATTGATATGATAAACAATAAAAAAAACAGTAAGAATTTGTGGATGTTGGTCCCTTCAAAAAAATTTGTCAAACGATCAAGCGAATTTCAGTATAAAGAAATTTAAGTATAAAGAAATTTCCGGAAACTACTACTGTATTGTCTCATATCAACATTTTGTTTATATAAAAATAACTTTGTTGGTAATATGTCAACATTACTGTGTACAAATAGTCAAGTTCCAATTAAAGCTGATCACAACATAGCAGAACTAAGGTTGCACAAAAGGACTGTATCAATATTCAATATAGTTAGTATGTCATACATCACTTACACATAAAGAGACTCACATTATTAAATATCTTGACTAAGTAAAGAGACCATGGATATTATTTATATATGCATTTACATAGAGATATTGCCAGTCTGTTAATGATACTTATTATAATTTCACTAGACACCCAGCATCTGGGCACATCAATGACTCAAACGTTTTAAAACTGTATGTAACAACTACTAATATCTTAGAATATCTAATCACTGTTTTTTAATTTGTGATGATATGCACTGATAACCCAAGTCACATGTTCCATATGGGCTCGTCATATATTTAAATGAGTTTAAGCTTTATGCTGATTTTGTAGGAAGTCAATTATTGGGCAACGGTATCAAGATTATATCCTTTAGATTTGATCACTATTATAATGTTATGCTCGGACGGTAGAACCACCAATCATAAATAGACCTTAAAATTAACCTACAGCTTGGCTTTAAATTCTCATAATCATTATCTTCTCGTCAAAATCGTAAAATTATATAACATCCGAGAAGCAGCCTTTTGGTTTAAACAATGACATTTGTATTGATAGGAAATGACTGTGGAATATCTCTAAGACACTAAACATTATCATAAAACAATATTTAAATAGTAACTATTACATGTAATGGTGGGAAGTATTAACACATAATGATATAAGTAATGTCCATAATTTAAATATTGCTTTAGTCATTATGCACAAAATCCAACAGTTGAAATCATTCAGCCATTGATTCTATACAAATTAATATAAATTGCATTCCTAACAATTTATAGATAATATAATATGCAAATTAAAACAAATAGATTCTTTGGATAACAAAACATTAACATTTCTAAGAGGAACTAAATGTAACATAATTATATATATTATTATTATGTTGTATTGTGTCTTTGAAGGAATAATTTAAATCATTGGAATTGCAACGTGAGTAATAATTTTTTTTGAGAAATGCCAATTTTGAGTAAACCTGCGAAGTCTTATGGCAATGCATGTTAAAAGTATTAATTAAGCCTAAATTTAATATCTATCACACAATCAAATAAGTTAACAAACAAAAACGAAAAATCATTTGTATCGTCACACGTTTCACAGAATTTGTCAAAATTGCCTTGTTTAAATTAAGATCACAGTATTAAGTCACGTTTATAATGTAACTCTACGAATGCGCGGGACGATAGCCACATACATATTCCACAGTCATATGTAAGACTGGGCCACAGCAGTGAGATAACCAAAACAACATGTGCATTAGAAATATGCCACTCAACCACAGACTTTAGTTCGAGTAAAATAAATTTGCTTAAAAATTAAAATAGCTGAAAAAACAATAGCATGTACATCAAAACTCATCAATTGCCGGCATTATGTTGAAAATACCAGGTCATCATAAATTTGTCAAGTGTTAGAGGAACTAAAGCCACTGGTTCAACATAGTTTATATGGTGATACGAGCACCAGCGTGACTACAGTTTAGAGACTATATGCACCCTGATGTGTCCCAGTGATACTCAACATTGGTTTGTTCATGGTTTAGAATGACTCGGAGGAAGTCAGTCTGTGGCGGCCACGACCCATGAGAAGCCGCAGAATCGGCAGTTGTCTTTTACGTACTGTGTGCGTGTTCCATACGGTCCCAGTCGGTGGTACTGGGAGCGGTTGGCGAAGAACAGCGCCGGGTTGTTAGGCGGCAGCACCGTAGCGCGGTAGTTCCATCGAGCTTCCGTCAGGTTAGCCATCAAATTGAGGATATCACGCCCGCCATATGTGATCTTCACATCCTCAGCTTTGATCTCTTTTGGACGTGGCGTAGGTTGCACAACGTGCTCAAATAATTTCTGAAACAGTTAACGTATCAATTATTAGTTACTTATTTAATGAAGTAGTGATATTCCGAAGTCGCGTTATTTACAGCAAATATATTTTAAAATATCATTCGAATTTCGAATTACGTATGTTGTTGGAAAACAAATAAATTTAAACATTTATTTTCCGTAAACCGAGTTTCGAAAACAAATAAAACACAAAAATTATTTAATAAAACGTCAACACCGCAATCATAATTAATTACGTATTTTGTAATGTTTATTATGTTCTAATACATAATATACGAAGTGATAATGATTGCTAATAATTGTGAGTTATGGTCGCCAAATCTTTCCATTATCATACGTCAATTGTACACAACATTGATAGCGTAAGACATTCGCCATTACGGAATATTATGAAAATAGAGAGGTCAAGGCCAGGACGAATGCAAACAAAATAATGATAATTGGAAGTAATTACTCACCTTCTCTGTTGTTTGAGGACTAGAAGGCAGGGAGTCGCTAATCACTGACTCCGATTTTAGTGAGCCTAACGAGCCGATACCGCTAGATTCGCTGGAGACGGACGGACTTGGGCTGGTCTGCGACTGGGATAGGCCCGCTATGTCTATGATATGCCCAAATGAGCTAAACGAGTTAAAGCTCTCCGTCTCCAACCCGCCCAGAGGTAGTGCAACGCTTAAAGCCATGTCTGCAAAACGAAAAATTGAGTATGTATTGTAATTACACGTGCATAAACGCCACTTCGTGCGAACACTTATTAGCTATGTTGACAGAATCTAAAGCGCCAAATTGGTACACTCGCGATAGGCTAAATCGATTTACCACTCACCTTTGACTAGAATAAGTATCACAAATAGCAATATTACAGTATTTCAATGAGTAAAACAATAATTACCGAAAAGAGTAATCCCAAATAGTACAAGCCTCGACGTAGTTGAAAGAGATCGAACATTTACGGAGTGAAGCTAGCTACATAATCTCGAGTTTGCGTGTGCGTGATGTCGTCGAGCGGCAAACGGAAGTTGTTTAGCGTCGGCGAATCAGTCTATTGCGCAGCAAACAAAGAAAACGCCTTAATTAAATAGATGGTTTCTTTAATTTGTATATTTTGTGTATCTTTTGCATAGAAATTCTCTTTCAACTCAATATTCTTACGAATTTTTTAAATAATCCATTAATAATGTTAAAACATTCCACATTTGACTCAAACCTCAGCGCCATCTATGCGTCCAAAGCGAACTAAAGCACTGCCGTGGGAGGGTTCGCACGTATTTCACTAGAGGGCAGCATCGGCTGTGCTGTCTACTTTTTTCATTTACTCTAACGATAAACAGATGGCGCTGAAAATTATTTCACCTGTAGAAATACTTTCTATCATTTTTATTTGTATGATTATGTTTCTATGATTTATATTATAGTGTTTATCTAAATAGCTCAACGCTATACATATATTTTTTCCGGATTACAATTTTATGAAAATCGCTGATACATGAAAGATTTTTAAGGATGCGATTGAAAGATGTTACTTACGGGTAATGTCATTTCTACTTTTCAGAGTTTGACTTTAGTTTCACATTTTGCTAGATTACATTTTCTTTAAGCCTGGCATCGCTTCTGGCAACTATTTCTAATTCGAGTAAATAAGTAGGTAGGTATGATAGCTAACATATAATTATGCATCTTCAAACCGACTCAAATAATAGAAAAAGAAGATCAGTTATTTGGAAAATAGAGCTTCAATGTAGATAAACTATTTTCTAATACTCCATAAGTATTTTCGTGTGTTTATTAATTTATGTCGCAGAAACATACGAAGGTATGAGTAAAACTTTAATTTATACATTTTAAGCAAAAGTTTTTAAATGTTTCCACTATAAAACCTGCAACAGATACTCGTATGGACGTTCGTCAATCTCCGAACAAACAGGATTATTAATAGATACTGGGGATATAAAAACAATTCATAAAAATCTTTCACCCTTTAATAGGTCTGAAAAGGATATACCTATCTATTGCGTTAAGATTGTTTGATTGTAAATACTGCAATTGTATGAGTTGTACCTACTTTCCTTTTATATCAAATTCCAATAATCTCCAAATGAAATACGTTTTACATTAGACCATTTAACGAGTTTTGTATTCTTCTTAGCCAACACATAATGAGAGTTACGCATTTAAATATTTTTTGCTAGTTGCGGTCTTCAGGTCTATAGAAATTAGAATGATAGCTCGTTTGCTAATAATATTCACGGATTAGTAGCATTAACGGGTGAAGTGGTATTTCATGTTTAATGTAGGTATCACATTGTCACCTGCTGATATTGTCAGATTGGTGGTTGCAGCTGTGGTCATACCTACTTCAGAAGATTTTTTTTAAAGTTGTTGGATCTGTATAAAGGATAGGTAAGTAAATATTAGGTGCTTAACTTAAGTAGATATGAAAGTGAAAAAAAGTGTTGCTACGGTTTATTTTAGTACCTATTAGTTGGTAGTCAGTAGTTTGTATTTACATGGGCGCAGTGTAGGGTTTAATTCCAAAATTTCTTAATTTTATTACATTATAACACATTAAATATACTCTGACATATATCATTAATGAAAGCTAAAATCGTATTGACAGAATTATTCGAATTGGCTATACTTACAGGCAGGAGGCGCAGAACGTGAAAAAAAAACCGGAGGAAAAACTCTCAGCATTTCTTTTTAGTGCATGTGTTAATTCATATGTTACATAAAGTCTTAAACTCTGACTTTATTATGAGTATGAGTATACAAGAGATAGGCTCACGCCAAACTCGGCTGCTCAGAGCTCCCCATTTATGGCCTGAAATACGAAAATAATGACAGTATGATATGGACTTACCAGGCGACTGAAAATAGGTACTAAATGATGGTTACTAAGCATTGACCTTGAACTGGAAATACTGTTAAATACCTTGCGGTAGAAAGTCTTAATTTTTCATTTTCATGGTACTAAAGGTCAGTAAAGCATACCTACATTGATAGCTCAAGATATCGAAGGTAGAATCTTTCGCCGGTAGATATGGAACACACAATTATTATGTATAGTACCTATGACTATTTCTGCCGCGAAGTAGCCTTTCTGAAGTTCCATTAGATTTGAGTTATCATCATCATCATCATCGGCCTATTTCAGTCCACTACTGGACATAGGCCTCGCCCAATGAACGCTATTGCATAGATTTGAGTACGTATATGTATTATAGGTAAAAACTTTAAAATCTAATTCTACATTAGGTACTTGCTTAACGTATCAGAATAGAGCAGAGGAGTGTTTTCTTCTGCACTTCTCTGTTTCACCAGCCACATTATGCGTCCCACCACGGAATAGAGTGTAAGCTTATTGCCATACTTTATCTATTTTTTTGTTGCATATTTTCCAAGTTTTTGCTATATATGTACGAGTATATATAAAGTTGCAGAGTGAAGGTGATGAGGAAAACGTAAACTATTTGTAGCGAAACGTATTTTATTCATAGAGTAATCAACTAAACAAATAATATTGGTGAAATTTCGCACGACCTAATACAAAATATTTCAAATTAAACAGACTACTCAGACATCCTTAACCCTTTTATCATTTTACTGTTGGACATGGGTCTGTCTTCAGAATAAGAAAAGCTAAAAGCAGTCTGCCACGCTAGCCAAATTCAGATTGGCAAATTTAACATATTACAGAGAACTTTACAGTGTGCAAGTTTCCTCAGAATGTTTTCCTTCATCCTCCATATATCGCTCATATCATTTTTCTTTGTCTCTACTCTTCTCTCCGCTACTCTACAACTACTTTTCTCTTTATTTCAGCTTTGTAATAAAACATACATAGTTACTACAAAAGTATTTGTCTAATTAGCCTTAAGTATACTTTACGAGTACGTTTATGCTATTATTAAGTAAATGCGAGAGTGACTCTATCTATCGGTTTTCTCGTTAGTCATTAGGCGATTAAGTAGAAATTTCTTAAGAAGATAGCTTGATCTGAAGTAAAAAGATACAGCTAATTATTAATCGATGATATTATGTTATGACGTCAGGACAGTACTTATAATACCTACTTTCTTAATGAATACTGATATAAGAGATAAAGTATTTAGGAGGCAAGCGATGTGTTGGCTAACAATTTGGCGGTATATAACATACATAAGTAATGTTGATGAAAATTGTAAGACAGTTTATAATAAGACTCTACATTGTAAGTAAGTAAGTACTTACTTATTGTTAACCCATTTATCGCTCTGCTGTCGAACTCTGGTCAGATCTCTTAATGAGAAAGGTTAACAGAATGCAACGCAAACCAGTGAGTAATCTTATAATTTAATAATATTCATACGAGATATAGCCAGGTTCTTATTTTCATTATTCCACATTCTCTTGCGGATCGCTTATTCTTCATGATATTCTTGACATGCTCCAACACCTAGCTGTTTAAGAAGCTAAGTGTATATCTAACTAGGTCGGCAGGTAGGTAGGCCTTTCGTATTGTAAATCTTCCAACGAACCGGCTCGTTGTCACAAATAATTCGCTAATTTAAACTAATTTAAGTTGATGAAATTGCTATGTCAAGGTTTTTTGGCCATCAAAAAGGCTAGACTAAGAGCGATTAATTTAAAAAAGGCTAGTTAAGTTTACGATACAAAACACACGAAACGTGGTTCGCGTTGGAGGGAACTGCGCTAAGTCCTCTCGAGACTGTCCGCTGTGCGGTCGGAGCTAATTGGTCGGATCGCATTTTGGCGATTTGTAAATATTCTTATTTCGCCACTTAGAGCGTCCGTTCAATAAAATAATAATAGTAAACATCCGTGCAAATGGCCGGCGGGCGCGGGGCGGGCGGCGCGCGGGGCGCGGGCTTATCGATTCGCGCCCGCGCGACACTCTGTATCTATCCTCTCATCGAATCCCGTTTGCTGCCCTCACAAAGAAAGAGATAGGTTTCGCCGACTTTGATCCTTTTGTTTTTGGGCAGCGTCCGGCGATGCGGGCGGGGGCTGAAAAATGTGAAGGGGCGCTGATTGGCCGGGCCGGCCCCGCCCTCCACCGCGCTCGCAGCCTCCGCGAGGGCCTCCGATCCTCAGTTCAAGGGCGGTTGCGGCGCCGCAAGCCGACTTGTTTGGGTTCTCCGCTATTTATAAACTAATAAGTAACAATTATTTCCCGACGAGATTAGAACGACCAATGGGCGGATTATGCGAACATTGAACGATCAAATATCGGTACAGAATTTGTTCACATTTCAATCGGAAACTGACGATGCCCGTTTCTTTTCTACAATAAATTATCTATAATTGACTGATGAGGTTGTATTTCAATCCATCTGTTGTAAAAGCTATTCAAAAAGAATATCAGGAATACACAAATTCTATAATTTGGTACTTTGTTACGCGACTCTACATTCATACCAACACAGTACCGGGTATATTCCACTATCACCGATTACCTCTATCATAATATGGATCTTTTTTTAAATAACAGGGTTTATCCATACACGCTATATGGATTGCAAATTAAATGATATACGAGTATTTTTAGATACACATCTTTACCATAGATCCCTTATGGGGTACGCAGAAAGTGCCGCGTGTCAATCTATCCTTACACACCTATCGTATCTATATTTACCACTATCTTCATATACAAATATCTATGAAACCTTTTTTTAAGCCTTCAATATTTGGTTTTAATTTATATAGGTACACAGTAGTAATGTTCATTAAGAAACTAAAATGTTGGTCGTTTATTGTGAAAAACAGTCACCAAAATAATTTCAGTAATATTTTCCATTTTACGGGGTAGCTACTTATTTAATATAACAAAAGTTACCGTTAAATTTATTTTTTTAACATTGCACTTACTACCCCAAATAAAATACCTTTCAGTAAACCTATTTTTAATTTATCCAACACCTTTTCACAATTAACACTGCCTTTGTATTCCTATAAAGTTCTCTACATACAACTACGAATAAGAATCAGTGATAAATCTTCAACGCTCAGATAGAGAGCATTGACTGCAAATCAACACCTGAACATCCACTTCGTGACTATATCCGTTACTCTGAACAATCATCTAACAAAGGAATAAAAAACACTAAGCACATATTAGCCGTACCACTGCACGGTGGATTTGAGAACGAATGATGAAAACAGTTAGGGGTCATTGGTTCAGTCTCAGTGTAGAGCCGGTGCCACGGTCATAGACTGAGCGAGTTTCGTACGGAATTTGGTCGTAACCGTTTCAATACACAATTATGATAATGGTTACTGTATGCGCTGTTTAGACTTGTAATGTACCAAAGAGATTTCGTCCTTTATAATATTGAAAATGTTAGTAATTGATTATTGTAGAAAGTAGTGTGAACATTTTTTCTTGCAAATATTTTAAGCTATTAGAATTAATGCTTTCTATTTGCAGTGATAGCTCAGTGGTTAAGAATTCAGCCTGTCACTCCGGGGGTGCTGGGTTCAAATCCATGGCGCGCACCTCTTTACAAAAGTGCG
>DWJK01001643.1:0-16423 GCA_018248815.1 Croniades pieria auraria
CAGCGTGGCGGACTATGGCCTTAACCCTCTCAATATGAGAGGAGACCTATATTCCAACAGTGGAATGTTAATGGGTCAATTAGAAAAAAAAAAATTTCTTCATCTTATAATTCTATTTTAATCATATCTCTTACAGTAATTACCGGACAATTACCAGTCAAAGCGAGAGACAAGTTCGTCCAAATTATACTTAACGTTCGGAACTGGATGTTCTATATGTCTGTGACCTGTATCGACTATTTATTTAAAGGCCGAAGTTCTGTACTCGTAGGAAGTGATGATTGAAATATCATCCCGTTATAGGGATCTGGGATTCACATTCTGTGACATACTAATTGATTTAAAAATTATGTACAAAAACCTTAAATATATATGTATATAACTCCAAACCTTAAACATATGGACTTTAACTTCTCCGTAATGCTCTGTAATGTGTACGAATTTGGTCAACGCGAATTTGGCTGGTACATTTAGCAGACCATGGAACAGTAGGCCAATAACAGGTTTGATGAAGAGTGTGGAAGAGTTTAATTGTTGTGTCATAAAGCATGAATATTCTCTCTTGTGTGTACAGCACAGCCATAGAAAGGTATAGCCAAATAAAGGGCTCATGTTAACCTTTCTTTGAGTGACATAGAAACGGCCGAGGTTCTCGTTTGAATATCGATCCAATAAGTGACCGGCCGGTCCTGTACACTGCGCCTGTACATACTGTGAAGCATCAATTACGTAAAAACATTCAGGTCACTGCACATAGTTTCGTTGTGAAGAAAACAATCATTTTCTTTAAAGTCTTCATAATTTTTTTTTTCATTTTTCTAATTTAGAATTTTTAGTAGTGACTCGAAGTCTGGATGTCTGCCCGGTGTATAGCAATAGGCTCACCACCTATTCCTTGGGACTTAAACGTAACTGTTGAAATGTGGAAGTGTATTACACTCCTCTACTTACCTCTTCGGGGATTACAGGCGTGGTGTTACGTTTCTTTATTAAATTAATATGACTTTTACATAAGTTTGACATACATCCCACATTCCCCACTAAATGTTGGATTTAATTATTATAATATCGTCACACCAGGTCCCTGATCGATAAAGCACAGAGAACAGTGTCTAACGTCTCTATACTTACAGACATAACGTTCTTTTTATATTTATTTTCACACATACGCTAGTTTTAAAGAATATCGTCTGTTCCCATCGGTGTTTAACCTATTCTGTCAAGATATGTGAGCCTTTATTGGTAACTACGTCGTGGCATCTATCGAACAAATCAATGATTAAAAATTAATATTTACACATTTAAAAAGTTTTGACATTCGATATTCGAAATTTAAACTTTTTATTCTAAAAACGTTCGTTTTTGATCAGTGTCTAGATAGGTATGTGTGTAAATCAGCTTTATTCAATGAGCCGATCTTCTTTAAAAGAAGTTATGAGAATGATAACTGTATAGCTATGTTAAAACATACTAGTTGGAGAAAATATTGCCAGTAATATATTTTGAGCTTCTAATTATCACCAATTTTGAAGCGTGGAAACCTAAAATAATACGTTAGTTTTAATGAAATGGTCAGTACTTCAACACAATATACAGTTTATAATAAATTTAGCTCACCCTATTCGTTTTTCCTTTGAACGGGCCATCTGCTGAGCAAACACACAAAAGGGAGGGTCTTTTAATTGGATCCTCTGTTCTGTCTATTCCAGAATTCAATTTCATACGACCGTTATCACACACCGAGAATCCTATTTTATAGAGAACGTACGCGTTAAAACAGTCATTAATGTAAAAGAAACACGTCGGACCTGTAAGTGTGGAGATATTTGGCATTCACTGCTCTCTGTCTACCCTGTAAGGGAAAAAGCGTGACGATACAATAAGTATAAAAAATGTACCAAACGAATGTAAAATAAGTGTCAGCAACCAGGGATAGGAAAATTTGACATTCGGTGTTCTCAGCCTACACTATAACAGACCTGGCGTTTTACTATAATAATTATATTGTATGCTTTAATAATTATGATGGTATTACATAAAACCATGCTGTCGAGACTGTTATTATTTTGTTACATGTTTGCTCGCGGTTAACCTTCGCAATTTATTACATGTCTATTTCCGCATGTCATAAATATGTACATACATTCACACGTCACGATGAACGGGAATAATTGTGTGTCTGTCACAACTGTCGCTCTTCGGGTTGGATTGGGCTAGCAACATTATTATTTCACCTTAGTGCTCCTACTATCTAAACATAGCAATGTTAGATTTTCGCACAAATCTGCTTGCGAAGTTTTCCATCGGTATTCGCATAACATTTGAATAGGATAGGAAAGCAATTTTATATGGGACATTATCATTATCCGACTGTCTACGTCCTCTGCTGGATATAGGCGTTCCTTAAGTGGTTTTTTTCCCATAAACCCAACGCTGGGCATAGTAGGGATCGCAGAGTACGACTTTTCCCGCCAAGTTATGACTTGTACAGTGGTTATAATCCTTGAGTAGCCTTTTTCTGCAATCCCTACTTTACCGCATGTTACTGTCAGGAACACACGCTAATATGTCCTGTAAAAAAACAAAAAGCAAATAGTTATCATTTAGAGTCGTAATTATTGTTAAATTTCAAACGTTTACATTTTTTACAAAGTGATGGTATCATGTATTGCCTGCCTTGTTGGTTGAGTGGTTGCAAGCACGAGAGCTTATCGGGAGGTCCTGGGTTCAAATCCCGAATCGGGGACTATTGAATGTTTGTATTTTAGAATTTCTGTTAGTGACTCGGAGTCTGGATCTGTGCCCGGTGTATCGCAATAGACTCACCACCTATTCCACGGAACCTAAATGAAACTGGTGGTGGGAGTCTCGTACCTCACGTCTGCCTACCCTTTCGGCGATTACAGGCGTGATTTTAGGCTTGTCATGTGAATTGATGGAACCGAAAACCCCAATAAAAAATGGTAAATAATAGAAAAATCGGTTCAAGGAAATACAAAATGGCCTATTGTTCTGTTTTCACCCTTTGTTTGTTTTTTGTGGCAGAGGAGAGGGGGTAGCGAGTTCGAAATTTCTTTAGCTTTGTAAAGCAAAGTTAGAATGGATAATTTCATAAAGCCGTTCGGTCAATAAACGCCAAAATTCTATCATTGTAAAAGTCTGTTCGTCTTTTATGTTTACAAATGGTAATACCATTGTTTCAATTCTTACTTCTGATATATGGTTATCAAAAGAAAGCAAAAGTGCCATATCAATGATATTAAATGAAAGAAAATCAAGAAGACGAGGAACTGTCAGTTTTAGCGTTTTATTTGCTATCAAACAGCTGTAAAATCACAGATGCTTAAATCGAGTGTAATGGCTCATAAAATGTCAGAATTACCGCAGTTAAACATATATATGAATTTAAATTAACGTTCCAAATTTAAATTGTTATTTTTGCACAAAATAAATGTGACATTATTTCTGTTATTAATAAACGTTAAGCCGATTTAAAATTGAAAGTTGTTTTCTATTAATATTGTAGCGGATATCCGTAACCAGCCATTGATTTATCTAAACTGCGCAATAGACAAGAACTAGACGTTCATAAACAAATTGGTTTCTGTAATCTTTGATAATGTGATTTGCATTTGTAGTGATTGTGTGATTATAATTAATAAGTAATTAATAATATAGATATAAATACACGAGGGAATATAAACATAAATGATAGGGCGCGATGGGGGTCATTGGGGGAGGCCTATGTCCAGCGGTGGACAGAGATAGGCTGATGACGATGACGATGACGAAATACACGAGAAAAGATAGAGGTTATAACTAAATAATAAACTAATTAAACGTCTGGGAAACAAGATGGTGATGAATGAAAAAGAAGCAGGTCTGGTCTGTAAGGATAGGTATTCGGCACTCGATGCTTTCTGTTATTCCATGGCCGTCTAACATAACTGATGAAAAGAGGGAGTACTATGTCCATCCCAGGGGGAAAATGAGAGCGTTATGTTATGTTACGTTGTATTTTGTTCAGGAAAATAAATCCATGTGATCGTTTATATTTGTTCACGACATACACGTGACCGCTGTGAAAACGTGAATAACGCGTTATCGTCAGTTTAAAGAACAACTATTTTGCAGTAGTTTCACTCTTCCGAGAACGTAAATAGCATTGAAGTAAACAACTCTGATAATATTGAAATTGTAGAATTTGGCGATTTATTTTGGCACAGCCGCAGCCATTTTATTATACGGTTTTTATTCAAAAATAGATGTTTTATTAGACTTGTATACGCCAATAGGCTCACCCATATTCCATGTTGGAACGTAAAACATAACTGATGAATTGCTGCAGTGTACTACCCTCCTCTACTTACCCCTTGGGGAAATTCAGACGTGATTTAACATTATGTTTACTTACATAATGAATATGATGGTGTTTTTGAATAATTAACGCATCTAATATGAAAGTTTCTGCTATTAAATTACGTTCCCCCCTTCTTATTCTGCGAGATGACCCGTGTCTAATAACGGGACGATAAAAGGTTTTATGTTGATGATGAACTGATTTATATTCATGCATTTGCATGTTCATGCATTTATCTGCAATCCCTTTAATTACTTGCACACACCAACTCAGCAAGTCATCATCAGCTTCTAGATGTCCACTGCTGGACATACGTCTCCCCTAATCAGCGCCTCTCCTTCCCGCTGTATTCTGCAAGTCGTCAGACCACCTGATAGGAGGTTAGCGGTCTCATAACTGAAAACCGTTAAAATTTAAACTAAGTTCTCTTCTTCGTTTTTCCATCTACCTCATAATTCCATTGTTTATGGTTTTTATGTCAATTGCTCGATTATATTTACAGCATTTATTCCAATTTTTCTATTGTACTGACAATTTATTCTGTTCTTTTTGTTGCTACTCATTTTGTTTTCGCTTTTACTCCTGTTTTATTTTTATCGAACATGTTTTATTGATATATGTATGTTACTGATAGAAAAGGCGCGATATTAAAGACAGAACAAGAAAAAATAATTAATTTAATACAATTTCCATTATTCCTCTATTAAAACTCCCTTCCAAAGCTATGCTGAAGTCGTATTTTATTGTGAACCCTATGTGTTTTTGAAACGCCTGTAGATCTGACAAGGCTGTTGAACTCTGAAGATCTGGAATAATACTTCGCCGATATTTCCGTGCTTGGGAGGACATGTTAAGCCATTTGTCACGACCGTAACAGCCAGACAGCAGTCGTTGAACCTATCACATCGCCTACCTCTTATAAAACCCGCCTACTTCTCATTCCTTAATCTTCACAATATTTTAGGAATTGCATTGTTTGTATGGTAGCCAAATTAATCTATATTTGTCTTCTTTTACTGTCATGTACTATATTTAGTATTGTCGTATACTACGGTGTCGTATGCTATACTGTCGTATACTATACTGTCGTATACTATACTGTCGTATACTATACTGTCGTATACTATACTGTCGTATACTATTCTGTCGTATACTATTCTGTCGTATACTATATTTGTAGTTCTATACGTCCTCGACTCTCTTTTAATTGTCTATACGCTTTAGAAACGGCATTATAAACAGAATGCGCTGTTACAATTGGATTATTGTACAGTGTGTTTTAAACGTAGTTAACTCTGTGATTATTTCGTCTTAATTATCTGGAAATGTCGATTGCAAAAAGCACCTCCAGTAATGAGAAAGTTCACGCCGTGACCAATTATGCAGAAAAATGCAACTGAAGCACGCTTGCACTCGTACAAAGCTGCACTTTGGCGTCTAACGAAGTTCTTCGCCGTTTGTATTTAAATACTTAATACGTGGATGAAATGCATTCATGAAATCAACTGTTAAAAAAAATATATTATGATGCAATCATTGTAATAGGGTCTTTATTTAATGGTTTATTAGTATTTGAGACGTTTTGGATTTTATCTAATTACTTAGGCAGTGGGTGTGTAAGCCATTTAACAACAAACGCAAATGCTTAAAATCGATTTCGAATACACAAATAAACTAGGTAACTACTAAAACTGGCTCTTATTTTGATGTATTTACTGCTCTCCAACACAAGAAACCGCTAGAATATTTGCTACGCAGACACTCTCTTTGGCATAGTGATATGCGATTTGCAAATAATTTGCATTCTTTTTGTTTCAGGTAAGTGCCATGCCTGAAAATATGTCGTACCGTTGCGTTCGCGAGGTCAGCAGCGCGGAGGGGATCAGACAGACGCCGCAAATGCATGCCTGCCAATTAGGTACGTAAAGACTAATGATAAGGCTCTATGTTACAGGTCCAACCTAGTTCAAAGGTCGGAGCTTCACATGTTATTGTATTTTAAAGCAAATAAATAACTTACCTGCATCTATATGAAATTAATTAAAGGCTGTTCGTTAGTAAGCTATTGTTGAGAATGTCTCCATCGATTTTGCTAAATATTTCGTTTAATTTTTCGTCATAGACCACATAAGTTTTTCAGAGAAAAAAAGGGTAAAATCGCTCAGATCCTTAAAAAATTCGGGAAAATTTAATGTACTTTTTTCTAAAAGATTTTCGTATGAATATACGGACCGAAATATCGGATGTGCATTATGCCTTTTTTCTTCATTGTTAGGATCTGCTAACGGTTACTTTTAAAGAATTCTTGTTATTGTTTCTTGCAAAGCCAATAGACTCATATTGAAGTCATAACTGTGATAGAAAATGTTTGGGAAACGGTCACTGACATCTTGCGCCACAATGCGTACCTAATCGAAGCAGTAACAAGTTTTGTCATACAATCTTTAGCACTACTTTATTTTTAATCTTTATTTCAGTCAGTGTGGTTAAAATTCAGCCAGGACTTGTTAGTAGCACATCATCTTTGATTAAAAAGTATTTTTATTCATTACGGAATAAAAAAAATATTATTTATTATTAAAAAAATTAATTTAAAGTCTTTGGTTTAATAAGTTTCGTTTTCTGTATAATGTTCTCTAAGGCATGAGAAATCTGCAATAGGAGATCCCTGTCCGAAAGTGCTATGACAAAAGAACTGATGATGGTGATTAACAGCTTAAGTAAAAAGGAACGTATATTTGAAACACAGGTATAATCTTATTTACCAATTTATTTATATAAGTGCCACTTCATTTTTATTTCAATTGAACCGCTCTTGACTTTTACTGTTTTCATACTTACAGGTATATCTTATTTGGTTTTAAAGATACCTATGTTGCCAGAATTAATTTGAATGCTGAAGGTAATCAATCAAACCGTTTGCTAAGTAATCTTTTTACACATAAAATGTACATTAGAAAGACATTTAATTGACAATAACGTTAGGTTCGAATTTCGAATTAATTGATTTCATACTTTGACAATATTAAATTATTTAAAAAAAATATTTACAGATTAAACAAAAATTGTAAATAAGCAATGATTGTCAGTAAATGCGAAAAGGAGTTTTAGAAAAGTTTGAAATTTGTGACTTCTTATGGTACGAGTATCCACTATTCAATGACAAAAACTCAAACACTGTAATAAACTAGCCTTCATAACTTTTTATCTTGCGGTCTTTAAACACAAGGCTTGATTAAAAAGGTTACCTATAGTGTTGCCACACTACGAAATGTAAAGGAAATTTCGTTCTACAATGGACCTACTTGCTTAAGACTAGTTTTATAATGACATTAAATTTCTTTGTTTAGATTCTTAAATTTCCACATTCCAATGTTTCGCGAAATAATTTCTTATTTTAATACACGAGCCACTTCTCGTAGCATAGAAGTTTTTTACTGCAAATTAAAGTTATTTATATTAATAATCTTACACCCACGTCCTATGAGTGTTACGTTCAAATCTTATTTAACACATGTAAATAATATTCTTAACACAAAATAGGTCAGATACTGGCTGTATAGAAGTCTCTGAAACCGGCGGGCGTAAATGAAAAAAGTGTTGAATGTAGAAGCATGTCAGGTCTGTAAGAATAGAGATTAAGAATAGGTAAAGAATAGGTGCTCTCTGCTTACCCAGTGATACATATATTTGGAGTGATGAGAGAACAATAAAGTACTGAACAAAAGTGACAGTAAGAATCAAAAGAAAGAAAGAAGGTGTCAAAAATGCGTGTCATAGGAGATAGACTGTTATAAAATTAGCAGAGGACGATACCTACTAAGAATTAATAAGCCCATATCGTACATGCCATTGTGCGACGTACGACAATGAACTTTATATCAATAGCTCGTCCATTCGCCTGGAAGTGCTGCCATTTTCCGTTTCCTTTAAGTCCGAAAATACAACAGTGTTGCCATAAATTACCCGTAAACGTGTTTTATTAATGTATGTTTTGTTTAAGAACTTATCACAAACACATAATGTGTAAAATATTGTAGTTTTTTATCCATTTTAACTTTCATCACATTCTTAATCAAGTACCACTCATCGTTGAGGATTGGCTCACAAAATTTGCAAAAGGAATAAATAATTATGACACACTATGATTATCTTACGAATATTCTGGAAAACCATTCTAGAAAATATCACAATTTCTAAAGAATATTAAACAACGTACGATATTGTTTAAAATATTATCAGTTTACATGTTTTAGACAAGGAATATCCTTGACATAACACTAACTGGTAACAACCTACCCTCTTAAGAATATTACGGGGATGAAGTGGCAAAGTTTAGAGTGGGTCGCATTTGGCGCGGACCACTCTTTGTAAAAACTTCCCCTCGGACTCCAGGTGTTCACTGGGACTTTAATTTCAAGAATGGATAATTATAAAAATTATATGAATGACATATTAGCGCTGACAGTTATGTTTTAATTATTGTCTTATGGATACGATAACAACTTGAATGTATTTAATTTTTTTTTCCATTTAGACATAGCATTAAAATTAAAAGAATTATATTAATGTGTCAGTGTTTAGAATCTATCATTTTAATTATGTGGGTCTAATAATATCTTATACCACATTTACGGTGTAAAATTTAATTGCTTTTTGAGAATTAGAGAAATAAAATTCAAGAATGCTATGATGTTCATAACCTTATTAAAGCTGACATACAGTTTTTATATTAATGGATGTAACAATAGGTTGAAAAGCATTAAATATGAAGGTCAATAACGTAACATCACGCCTGTCATTATCTAAGAGGTATGCATAGGAGTGTTATAAGTACACGTTGCATTTACCGTCTCATCATGGCATAGGGGGGAATACATACACACTGGGCACAAATCCAAATTCCGAGCTACCACTAGGAATTTCAAGATAGAAAAACCAAAAAGTATCCGATCCGGGTATAGTACCTCTCGTAACTCTCAATCAGCTGTCGCTTTGCAACCACTTGTCCAACGAGGTAGTCGTTGAAGGTCAACTATTTTAGATAAACAAACGCAAGTTTTAAGAGCCATTTGTATTTTTAAATGTACGATTTCATTAGCTTCCTCCTTTTTAGATTCTCGTCTACATATTCATAAGTATTAGCAACTCACATAAATTCCCTGTTGGCATTATTGAAGCAGGTAGCAATAGAAATAAGTCAGGAAAATAAATAATCATCGTATGAATTTTAAAATTTTAACTTTCTAATTTATTTACACAACAGAATGAGTTCCATTATAACAACTTCCTTATTTGATTTGCGGCGTTTTAAAATAGCAATCGATCTATATATGAAACAAGTTTTGCAGTCGACGTTGCGGTTAATACTAAGATTTATTATTCGAACACCTTTGTTGATAAGTTCATTACGACATTGATGTGTTATAAATAGATTACGTTAGGCATAATGGCTTCGCTACGTTTGCCCACGTCATAGACAACCGCTTCCCGGTACCTATAAAAGGCGGTATATAATTATTATTTAATCTGTGGCTATGCGACCTTGGCGTGCATAATTATATTACGTAATCATACCAGATGTAATTTGAATGTTGTAAATTTCGTTCGTATATTAATTTCGTTTGTAACACGCCCACCATATTTCATATTCAAGTGCTTTTTGGTTTTATAATACTGGGCTTTTTTTAAATGAAATTTAAAATCAAATCGAAATACTAGTAACCTATAAAATGACCGCCCTGAAACGTAATAGTGTTTTTTTAGGTGTAGATTTTTCTTTCCACAAATGTTTCAAAAGAACTTGTCTATTATTTTATTATATATTAGACATTATAGTACTCGTAAGTTTCAGTATTAAACATGCATACATGCATGCATAGAAATTTTTGTTAGGTCTTTAGCCATAAGCGTCTAAAGACCTAATAGAAATTGGTACAATGATTACGTAACTAATTTATGCATTTACTTCAAAAAACGTAATAAAAGATATAAAAACAAAATTAGAATATGAATTACGTTTTCCCTATAAAACGACGCCATGTTCGTCTTGTTAGTTTAACTAGTTTAGTATCTAGCTAGTTTAACAAAACAATAGACAAGTCTAAGAAGCACAAAAACGAAACTCGTTTGCTTCACATAAGAAAAAAAAAACAGTATCTTATTAAATGTTGCCAGTTTTTATTATTTTGCATTCTGTTCGGGATATTCTGTCCATTCTTTTATGTAATATATATATATTACCTAAATTAATAATTTGCCATAAATTTTGACTATTATGGTACCAACATGTCCAATATTAATACTATAAGGACTCAGTGTAAAGAAATACATATGTACAATGAAATATTGAATACATTATGTACTACTTAGATGTTCTCATGTGAACATTTACCTGCTACAAAAATTATTGCAAAATGACATGTATTTTTTTCACCTCAAAAAGAATGAATCGTGTCTTATTTAAATTTTAAACATAAAGATAATTTTCTTAACTGCCTATTCACAACGCTTCTTATAACTACTAATAAATTTCTTACAGCGTATAAAAATACGACGTTTAGTTATTTTATTTGTAAAATACTCTAAATGCCTACTTATATGTGTGTATATATAATAATTATGAAGGTATTCACTGGCGTATAGCATGTTTGGGTGGGTTTATGAACGCAATAAAATTTTCAAATTGTACACTATTCTGACACGGCAGCGTCTCTAAGTAAACCCAAGTCCACCTTTATTATGGCATTCATTAATACCCAGCACTGGTAGAATAAGATTCGTCACTTGTCGCTTTCAATTTGATAAAATTTGTCGCTTTCAAAAAACATAACCTTAAAACTTGAGAGCGTTCATAGACGCAACAGACTACCATTCTGTTGATTTGTTTTTTTTTAAATTACCGTACTACTTTTAAGATAATGTAAAAAATGTGTGTTATATGTATAAAATAATTGTTGTTTTGTTAGTTTATAGGTAATTATTCCCAGGTCTATAAATCAGACTAAAAGATATATCTTCTCTCTTGGCTATTTACTAGCCTATAGCGACAGCCAGTTTTAGTCTTAATACGATTATTTATTTTATTTTATTACATAAATACAGGACTGGAAGGAGTGGCGCTGATTAGGGGAGGCCTATATCCAGCAATGGATATCTAAAGGCTGGTGATGATTCTATTATACATATATAATCATGTATAACATAACTGGTGAACCCTGGGAGTACTACACTCCTCTGCCTATCCCTTGAACTTAGTACAGGCGTGATGTTGATATATTTTTGGTTTTTATTATAAAAACAATTCTTATTATATTTCCTACATGTATGACATTTTAATGGCTTTATTAAAATTCAAATTAGACAACTAATAAACGTCGATCAGTTAATTAACAAAGTAGTAAATGTAACTGTCAGTTCAATAGCCCTTTAACTTTATTGCCGTTCTTTATAATAACGGTATCATAATGTTTGACAATTTATGATTAAAACGAAGAACAATAATTTAAATTAAATAAGTAATTGCAGAATATAATTATTGAAACCTCTACAGATAATTAACTTTTCCAAAAGACCTGTAACAATTTAATTAAAAATATTTTTACCTAATAAATCAATTATTTATGCTACTTTTAATTTTGGAATTAACAGACCTATCAAAGATATTAGCTGGTATTCTGTTATTAAACTTGAAATATTTATGTATTTATATATCTTCTATGTCAACATATGGCATGGCGCGGTATTGCTTGTTTCTTAGGAAATTAAATGCTGGGCAACACTCACTCATCGGAGGACGAATTTTCCAAATACGTTTCGATATTTAAAAAAACTTAAATATTTCGCTTTTACCATGTGGCAATTAATGTAAGAAAACGTTCGTGTATTTCTGAATAACAGTTTCATACAATTGATTGCAACGATAATAATTGTTATTATTTCATCACGCCCGCGCCATGTCCTCTACGAGATAGGCAGAGAGTATCAAATGCTAAATATCTGCTTCGTTACCCGAACAACTTCTCTCACATTCATCGTATTTTATATGCGAGGGCGCCGGCTTTGCTTTTCTGACGTTTTATGTTATAAATTAAAATAAATGATAAATTGGTTATTTTCACACTGACACCGCTTAAATGTATTCAATAAAATAGATAACTATATTATTAAAATTAACTAATGAAAAATGGGTCATACACTATCTAATGAAGGATCTCAATGTCAAATCTCCAAGACCAACGTGAATATGTAGGTATATGAAGAGAGTGAAGCATAGCATATGTGTACAGGTAAAAATATTTAGCACTGAATGCTCTCTGGCTACCCCGTAGGACCTGGCGTGATGATATAATAATAATTCTAACATATTGTTCCATTAGCCAAAGACCAGTTAGTTGTTAGCGCGTGAGAGCGTTTTTGGAGCGTAACCGAATGCTTCCGCTGTGGTCTAGCCGGAACTCGTTTTGAAGTCTAGTGCTTGTACCAAGGCTTTCCTCTTTTGCCAGTTGTTAAATAACGCAAGTAACACTGCATATAAAATACATATATGTATTTATCTATCTAATACCTTTAAAGGAGCAATTCTTGAATATATGTACCTATATATAATCGGAATCTCGGAAACGGCTCCAACGATTTTCATTAAATTTGTTACGCGGGGGTTTCCGGGGCGATATATCGATCTAGCTAGGTTACATTTTTAGAAAACGTCATTTTATCCGTGTTTTCAGGTAATGTAAAACTTTACTGCTTTACCGACACAGCAACACTAAAGCTACTTCAATAGATGGCGTTGTTAAACTGCACTTATTATAAGCCAATGAGTGTTTGGTTTGAGGTTAGACTAAGAAAATCAATCGTTAACTACTATTTTATTGATAGTATATGTGTTTTTTTAACTCACGTGTTTACTTAAAAATTACTAAAAGATCTGTTAAAAAAAAACGCTTATAAACAATATAATTGGTATATTAATAACCAAATATAAAAATACCGAGCAAAGTTCGGTCATCCAGGTCTTTATAAGTAAAACGAGCTTTTTTTTGAGCGAGCGATTGAATGAAAAATTAACGAATTAATTAGATTGGGCAAATGATATTGCGCACTATACTATAGTACTCAAGACTGACTTTTAGACTTAGAGAAGAACTTTTGGACTCGGATATATCAAGTAGTTAAAAGTGTTCAATTTTTTTTAAAATATGGAACAAGGTACATATTAATATACATACAGGTGATGTACCAGGTGGTATAAAATTAACATTAGCCGCATGTTTAATCTGCGAGTTTAATATGTCTAGAATTCTGTTTTTTAAATCTAAACAAGAATGTTTTTACCATATTCTTAATTATGATGTACCTACCTACTCTTATCATTTTGTAAAACGGAAATGTAATTTCGTACATAAAATTATTACATACATATAATGTTATTTTTTTAAATATAAATAGTGAAACGAATTATGTGGCATCATTAATGAGTAGGTTATGGGTATGAAGGAATATTTTATAGTGTCAGTCAGTTCAGTTTTTACTTGATTTTAATGAGACTGTTAGTATGACGTCGTAACATGACTGCAAGAATACGACTGTTATTAAAATTTTATCTTCTTCGTCTGAGCCCATTGCTGGACATGGCCTCTCCTGATGAGGTTTTGCATACTCCTCATCGCAGAGTATGGCGTTTCGTACCGCCTACGCTGCTGCCCATAGGTGGCCAGCCGTGCGTAGGTAGGCTGCGTCACACCGCGACCAGCTGGCGCCAGGTTAAAAATTTAATCACTATTCATTGGTAAAACCTATTCCATGGGACGTAAACGTAACTGGTGAAACGTGGGAGTGTACCACACTCCTCTGCCTACCCCTCAGGGATTACAGGCGTGATGTTACGTTTTCATGGGTAGAAGTAACCTCGCTTTTCCCGAGGGCAGAGATGATTTCCTCTAGTAACTTAACGCGTACGACCACTAACCGCCACACAGTTAACGGCGAAACGATATAACGAAATATAACGAAACGAAAACTCGTAATAACAATTATTTCGCGGTAGAAAACCTACGTGTAACGGCGGTACTATCTCGGACGAGCGGTATACCTGTTCTACCAATGTTTATTTCATACCTCGTGCAGAAGTTCGGTATTAAAGAATTTTCAAGCCTGTCTTACTTGAAAACGTAACGTATAGTTCGCCTCAATCTTAACGTCTTAGTCACTTTGAGGGTTTATAGACAAACAAACACATTTATAATAATAAAATATAGATATTAGACATTTAAATGTGACTCCACTTGTTAATCAATATGTTTAATGTCCTCTTTCCCCCGTCCAGCACTATCACCGTCATGTGATATAAATATAATACTTATTTATACAGATGTATGGAAAATATGTGGTAAATATAACTGATAATATTAATTACAATCACAATTATCAGTTTTATTAACAGTGCAATATTGAATTTGTATAAAAATTTACTCCGGTTTCGAAGTGTTTTATCTAATATGCGAGTACCTACATTTACCACAGAATGTAATTGCTACAGGCTCGCGATCCGATTTACGCACCATATAGCGTATCCTTCAAAATTTTAATTTTGCGCACATTAAATATTCCATTAAATGTAGCTGGAAGACATGGCGTCGATTTCATCAACGGTTATAATCTCATCATAAGGCGAAAATTCGTCTATTTCCCAGCGGCTTACACTGGAGTTCAATCAGTGAGTTCGCGCGCCAGACGGCCGGTTCGTAGCGTTCGTATGGTCGGCAGTCGTTGGAGGGCGCCCGCGTCGGAACCACGTACGCTCTCGTCACCTCGCAGCCAATTCTCGACGGCGACGCATGGTCCGGTACGGTGACAAGTCGCGAATACGCGTTGTCCGCTTTCTACACTCCAACGGTACAGAACCGAACGCGATCTAAGCCGTTACATTGACATGTTTACATCGATTGTTCGTCAGATAATTAACAAAGTTTTCTCGGCCACCGGCAATAACTAAATCGTGCAAATGCTTACCGGCTGAAAGATTGCGAAACTGTACAAGTGAAGTTTAAAAATACTTTGGCGTTGTGCGGTGTGACGTTCGTACGAGATGTGCACGTGCAGTAAGTTCTACGACTTTTTGAAGAACTCGTGCGGAGCAGGTGAGCGATATTACGGGTTAGACTTTCTAGTATTAAAAACTCCTGTAACTGGCTGGGTAGCCCGACTATAACGTGACTTGCAGGTAGTATCACGATTAAATGAAGTTCAGTGCGTATAACGTACATTAAAATTATAAAATTTCTTTTTTGGAACTATGGAAACGCTATATTTGCGTGTTGTGATTATATTACGCTTAATAGTTTTTATTTCAAATACTTAAAAAACAGTGAAGTTATTAACGACTATTGAGCATAAAACTTTAACGAACCTTGAGTTATGATGAAAATTGTCATTTAGCGTAAACTGCGGTGTCAAGGTAGAACATCCGTGAATAGAAGAGAATATTTGCTTTGCGAACATGTCTGTCTATGTGGATCTTAAAAGAATTGGTCTGTTAATAAATCATGGCTTTCCATTTGCAAAAGAGATTGTAGTTCCGCGTCGCGAGCGCTCAGGGTCACCAACAACATGAATGGAAACGACATCAAAATGTCCTGACAATATCTGTACGCGATTGAATCGTGGTTTGCAATAAAAAGAAAGTACTCGTAGACACTCAAGGCAAGTAATAATGAAACATTTTGCTCAATGTCCTTATCCGACGCATCGCGTTACTTGCCGCGACACTCTTGCCTCAGAACAGCCTGCGAGGCGGTAATCCAATATGAATTGCGATATTCTATTTCCCACAATGACATACATTTGAAACGCGTGTGAGAACATATCCGTTGCTCACTGAGAGACACAATCTTAATATCAAATAGGTATTTGGAAAATCATCAAGACTCAATTCTGCATTATTCCTAGCATCTGTTTGTTAGAATTTTTTCTCTATAATGAATGTAATAATAATAAAAATAATAATCGACCCATTTGTCATTCCACTGTTGGAATATGGGTCTCCTCTCATATTGAGAGGGT
>DWJK01001644.1:0-16422 GCA_018248815.1 Croniades pieria auraria
CCTACTCCATTGGACGTAAACGTAACTGGTGAAATGTGAGAGTGTATTACACTCCTCTGTCTACCTCTTTGGGGATTACAGGCATGATGTTACGTTTTTTATTGCTATTTTCAAAATCAAATACTTATTTATGATGGTGATGGTGTCAAAATTAATTTTAAACTGAACATTTTTATATCCATCTCAAAAAAATAAACTCCACTCTATGTCTCTGATAGCTATGTCTGATAGCTGAGTTATTATATATAGAGTAGGGGAGCCAGTATAAAAATGAGCCATCGAAAAAAAAGAGAAAGCAAATAAGGCTACCTATCTCTTTATCTCTTTCTACTTGCGCACGCACAGGTAGCGTTAGCGTAAGATCATTATTTGAAAAACGAGCGATTCTTTTGCTGCGCATGCATCAGTCGTGAGATATAGAAAGATAGAGATAAGGTATTGCGATCGTTTCTCTCTTTCTAACCGTCGGTCGTTGCCGCTTACAGGCAACCGTATAACTTCCCTACTCTATGTATAATATCTCTATGGTTAAATTTCAAGATTATGCCAAGTTATAAAAAGTTTTATAGATTGTAAAACGCGATGTACATCAATAATATTTAATATAAGTAATTTTTAATCTATGTTACCAAATCCGTAGACATTACTTGTTTAAGACTATAACCACTTTTCTTACAACTTAGCTTTTAAGTCCACAACCATGTGTCCATGTGTGGTTGACCCGAAGGACACCGGATATCGCTTGCGGTCGAATTATTCGAATCGCGATCGCACCGTAAATATGGCTACGCATCCGGTTAATTTTATTGAGCTTACATATTACTTATTAAGGTTTCTGTTTCATCGTATTTATATCGCCATTAAAGGAGTTATGGACATCATTATAATTTAATTGATGAACTCAATGAATACAATAAACATATACTCGTGCGTTACGCATATTTTCCAATTTTAACATTACTACAGTAAATGTTATTTGTGTGGACTCCTCTGTTAAAAATATAATCTTTATATAATTATATAAATTACGTGTCACGTTGTTAGTCCGCGATGGACTCCTAAACTACTGAACCGATTTTAATCAAATTTTGCACACTATGTGCAGTTTGATCCCACTTGAAATATAGGATAGTTTACATCTCAATTTATAGTAGCAACTTTTTTTTTTCTCTTTGTTTATTGTCTGACAAAGAGTTTATTATCTGTTAGTTCCGTACTATTCTAACAGTGTAAGGTAATTAATCGGCTGGATTGAGTGATTATCGAATAGATGGCGTTAGTTAAAAGTACTTAGGTTTCATATAAGCTACAACTTATTTCATGTCACACTAGCATGACCGGCCACGTGTTGCTGAGACTAAAGTGTAAGTTAAATTTATATTATAGTAAACGGTATATGTATATAAATATCGGGTCACGTTTTTTTCCGGACTACTGGACCTAATTTTGAGGGGTAACGCGTAACATCATGTCTGTAATCCCCGAAGATGTAGCCAGAGGAGCGTAGTACACCCCCACGTTTGAATAGATGGTGAGCCTATTCCCATACACCGGGGACACATCCAGACTCCGAGCCACTATTAGAAATTCTAAATAAGAAAAATCCAATAGTACCCGACCCGGGATTTGAACCCAGGACTTCCCGATCGGCATTCGCGCTTGCAACTACTCGACCAACAAGGCAGTCAATTTTTTGCGGTCCTTACTATTTTTTTAAATTTTTTTACGCAAACGTGTATTAAAAAAAAACAATAAAAAAGGAACTTTTTTTTAACGTGGATTCATAGGAAGTAATTATAGAATCACAAAATTAAAAACTTTTATTTTTTATTTAAATTCACATATTTACAGTAAACTGCTTTTCCAGGCAGGACGGCCTCTGCCGAGTCCGCTATTGTTATTATAAATTAGATGGCTGAAATTGATAGCAATTTAACACGAGAGCTTTTATTTCTGTTAATTAAATAGATATCAGATAAACAAGACACCAAAATGGACATCGCGTGATGATTTCACATCTCTTTGTGCGATGGCAGAATGTAAATGACAACGATAATAACGATTTATGACTATTTTTATGCTAATTGGGGAGTGTTTATAGGGGTGACTTCACTTATTCATGGATGTTAAATGAGAAAATATCGAAAGACAACTATATTATATGTATAGTGGACTTGGAACAGAATGTTCAACATTTTCTTTTATCTGTATCGGTTACTATATCTATTTTATTCATCGGTTCAGTAAAATAAAACGTTACTTATCTTTATTGGAAATAAAAGTTAATTTGTGAAATAAAAAAAACGTTTTCTATAGTCGCTTCGTTATATTATAAGAAAAGGGTGTTCGTAATAAATTCATCCAATTATACTAATAATTATTGCGCCGTATAATAACGTTCATATATATATGAATTATATCAATCAATCATTTTATACAATTATGTAACGAGCCTTAATCGATTGGAACTCTTTAAATTTTCAAATCCCTATTTAATCTGTAACCGATAATTATTTTGAACGCAACCAAGATGGCGGCACACAAAGGGATTAGATTCTTTTGTAATTTCATCGTAATTATTCCCAGTATATCTTAAATGATTGTTGGAATTGGAAACGTTTGCGTGAAATGATACGTTGAGTGATGAAGATACAATTTATTGGTCGGTAATTATAGTTCTGGTTTACGAATGATTGTCGATGGATTAGCCCTTATATAGCGCACTTGTATGGCTTTACAATATATCATCTGTCATTATTTAATAACTTACATTTGTATATACATATATATGAGAATTTTATAATATTATAGTATCATCATTATCATCAGCCTACTCCCGTTTAGTGCTGGACATAGGTCTCTCCAATGGCACGCCATTGAGAGCGATTTTCAGCTCTTCGCATCCAACCACTGCCATCCACTTTGCGTATATCGTCACTCCACCTAGCTAGAGGGCGTCCTACACTACGTTTGGCAAGTCGCATTATTATAGTATATATATTTTTTGAATATTATAACTATATTAATTCGTATTTCCTTGGAATAAATTACACAAAAGCTAATACCATAAAACATTAATAGCTAATTGGCCGCCATGTTGGTACATTGGAGCTCGATATTATTACGTCAATTTCATAGATCTTTACAGCATATTTATGGTGTTTTAAATAATATTTATAACTTCCTATTCGACAGAATTTGGTCATTTTTTATACATTCATCCATGCAGGTAGTGTTAAGATGAAACTATAACGAAGATGTTCCTTTCATCTCGTCCAGCGGAGAACCATAAAAAATCTCATAAAAATTATCGCGCGAGCTATTAACCGTTGTGTTATTGTATATGTATTGGACGAGTCCATTGAGGATCTAGGGCGGACGGGAATAGTTCTAAGCGCGCTACAACCCAAAGGTTTCGGAAGGATGGACGTGTTCTATAAACAGTAGTTGGACACAGAACAGATGCCCGGCTTTTGTTTGGCCCTTTTACAAATAAACCTCAAGTACTGCCCTTTGAGTCTCTCAAATAACCCGAGTTTTTACACGAACCCATTGTACAATGGCGCGTCTTTTCTTCAAATGTGACAGCACCAGGAGGAACAACGTTTGTAGATTATTCTCTTCACTTGTTTTAAACGGTGATACTGATGATTTTATGTATGTATGCGCTCAAGTGTTCTATTAAAGCCGATATGGATACCTACCCTTAAATGTTCTCTAGGTTATTTCCGCATAGAATACGACATGCAAAAAAGTTATTTGACTTGAAAAATTTTATTTCGATATTAATGAACGAGTATTTGAAGAATCGATATTAATGAAATAGTATTTTCTTTTATCACTGAGAGATAAATTATAAAATCTATCTTTCAAACCCTTAAAACCTCCAACAGCAGCTGCGTTATAAAATCTATAATAGCTATAAGGTAAGAAATCGATTTTTCGAATGTAATTTCCTATTGTTACGAATCTTGCATCGTTACGAATACCATTGCATCAGCTGATCGATAGTGAAATTACAAAGTGCCAGCTGTCATTCCTCTTCGCTCAGGTAAGATTTTTTATTGAAATTTTTTTCGTTACAACCTCCGTCAGCTGTTACCTTTAGTGCGTGCGCGTGTATTAAATCTCCCAAACTTTCCGTTAATGGCATCAACATCTGCGCATTACGCAGGTGCCGTCCACATCTTCAAAAAATTCGTAAATCGATACTCAATTAACTTTGTTTTCATTAAATAAACTATACCTGCCAACGTTGCATACGTAGCTTTTCCTTTATCTTCAGTAGTAATATCTTCAATATATGTGTGCTTAAAACAAATTAAAAAGTTATTAATTAACCACATGTTAGTACGAATTATAAAAAAAGGAACCACACCAATAATAAAAAAAACTCATTGCTGTTGATCGCACAAAAACATATTTTTAAATTCCCGAAATTATACCACGCAGGCAATAAATATCGCGTAGAGGCATTATCTCGACATCCTTGCCTTCATTCATGTTGGAATGTCCGGAAACATTTTTTATCTGTTGAAAATCTCTTTTTGCACGCATCCGTACCCATCGCGACTTAGCCACACTTCGATATCTGAATACTGACAAATATTAACTCTTTGGTATCACGTGTCATATCCGTTCCTGTTATCCGATACTCGATGGGTAAAAAGTTCACTGGCAGTTTAGCACGCCGAACGCAGGCATTAATGGTGCGTTTAACAATAAAAAAGAAATGAAAGAAATTGGCACAGATTAAAAAAGCGCAAGTTTCGCGCTTTCGTGGAATCGTGGAATGTACATATATGATTTTTCTGACAATATTCAATTTAAAAAGCAAATATTTTGGTTTTAAATGTTCGTTTACTTTATAATCGACTTCTTGGAATGCTTTTTCTGCGATAAGCAACATTTAATTTACCGTAAACTTTGATTTTAAATAAAAACAAAAAAGATTTATAAACATTCGAGTACATTCAGAGTTATGTAAAATTTACTTCAATAACTGTAACTACTTATAATATAAACAAGAAAACTTTACAACGTAAATAAAAAGGCAAACTTTATAACATCTCGTTACAAAATCCATTATTTACAAATTTCAATGGATTCACGATCGGGTTCCACAAGTAACAGCTGACGTGACAAGAAACTCCCCTCTTCCTTTTTTGTACATCCACACTTACATAATGGTTGAACCCACATTACGAGACCATGTTGTACTTCCATTAAAAACCTTTCCGATATTTTCTGTTCGGAAACTGGAAATGCGCACGATGCGTAAAAAAATTTTTTTTTTCAGTTCAAAAACTCTAAGCAATTACGAATGTCTAAAAAAATTAACTAAGTGTTATTTTCAAGTATTTAATATGAAAGATACAATATAAAAAATCAGTTTAATAAAAACGGAAGATACAATATAAAAAATCAGTTTAATAAAAACGGAAGATACAATATAAAAAATCAGTTTAATAAAAACGGAGAAGCAATATGTGAAAGATAAATGTTAAATAATTTATCTAAATGTTTTTATACTTTTTACAATAGTATTTCAACAGAATAAATATTTAGAAATGTATGTGTAACAATATATAAAATATCTGCACTGCAGTTTGATTTGTAGAATCTCCTAGAAGCAAGGCCATAACTCATTGCAGTGTAGGAAATGTAAAATTTAATAGCAACGTTTTTTTTTTATTACAAACATAAAATTGATGTGTGGCTAACCCAGTTCCATCAAATCTAAACGGGGATCTGCCATAATACGTTGCATTTCAACACGAGCCTAGTTTCACTTATCGCTAAGATAAGATCAGCTCAAATGTAAATGTTATGCCTAAAAATCTCAATAAATTTGCTAATATTGATAACTGAATATTCAATAAGTATTAGGGCAATGACTGTACACATAAACTACCATCAAGTGGGCCATCTTTCCACAAACAGGACCACGCCTTATATCGGCCCGAATTATTCCGTTTTGAAATGTACATTTTTTTTCAACGCTCATGTGTGCACGGTTCGCTTCCCACAAGTAGCTTGCACATGGCATCGAGGAATTTGACACGCAGATGTTCGTTCCGCCACAGACACAATAAAATACCTAATAAATATGGTCACATGGCCGCCCAGTGCTTTCTGACAAATAAGTTATCTTTGTACTGAGAAAGCTTTTTGATATATTTAACATTTACAATATAGTGTTATTTGTCTAGGTACATAATTCGAATAAGGCGAAAATAGGAGATGATATGGCGCTCTCCATATTATAGATTGATGCTGTTTATACAGATATTAGAAAAACTCATTAAACACAATCATTTAAACATGTTACCAGGGGATTTAAACATGTTACCATGGGATATGACCAGTTAATATATCCCATTTAAAATATAACAATTCTTAAGTTTATAATATGTACACATTAATTTCGCCCATTAAATAATATAGCTTTCCATCGGTTTCCATTTATAAACTTCAATTGATTAAAAAGTTCACAAATTGGGAAACTACATATGCATACAACACACCATTACGGACATATACGTAAAATCAACCCGTATAATTTCAAAATACTCTAATCATAATCTCACAAAGACCATCGAAACAAAAGAGATCTCAAAATATGGAAACAACAATTCGTTTCTCTATGAGTTTTTATATTATATCGTCTGAGATGATGACATTATGACGTCTGACATTATGAAATCTTTGCAGTCTGTGTGCAATATACTCAGAGTATCAATGACTTGAACGTTCCGTTTCCTTGCCGTAAGCAAACTTAACGCCTAACGGACAATGTATGCTGTAGCAATCGAACATGCAATACGGGCTGCATTCCACGTCTCGATGAATATTACTGCGAAGGCATTCGCGCTAAGAATTATTTACCGCCAATAAATGACATTCGGAACGTCAAATGACTTTTTTAAATTTAAAACCATCAAAAAACACCGACGCGCTATAAATCCAAAATGGCTGCGTGGCCGATATTGATGGCTTTCTTTACGATTACAAATGAAACTTTATTTTATTACATGTTTCTTAATTTACAGCCCGCTGAGGGCATATGGCACCTTGACGTTTTAAACGTGTAAATTTCGGGATACTGGACACAATATGCATTTTATTAGCCTTTGCAAAATGTTGTTTAATGACCGTATTAAATTTTATGACAATTTTAACTCGATAGTAATGTCATAATGGTCATATTTTTTTAACAAAGAAACATACGTTATTCTACTGTCTTATGCCGTGTCATTCTGTCTTAATTTTACAGTTTAATTTGTTTCCCTTGTATTGTATTCTGATCGAAACAATTTATTCAATAGCTTAATTAACTATCTGTACAGATATTTAAACATATTTCGCGAATATAATTATATAAAAGGCATTTTACATACCCGATTGAAAAAAATAATTGATCATTGACAAATGTCGAGATAAAGGCGAAATAAAGTTTTGGCCTATAGGTGCCATTCTCTTCAAATTCTGCTGTTGAGCATGGGCTTTTCCAACACCTATGGGAGGTCTGGGACATATTTCACCAAAATTTCAATGTTTTAGATTTTATTATCAAATCTTAATATATTTACATTCATTAAATATTTCAGTTTGCCACAACTTCAAATAACAAAAAACAAGAACAATCAAATACATAAATGCACAAAACATCTATTCATACAATCTTGTAGAACGTCATTAAAAAGTATTACAAAATATGATAAATGTATAGATTGAGGTATTTCAGCCGAAAATATTTCTTTAAACCATGTCAAAACTATCTTCAGCTTTTAGAAAGGCATCTCAAAAGGTGAAAGTCATGTGCTATCTTGCAAAAACTCGCATCTTGTCGCGGCCTTGCCAAGGTAAGTGCAAGGGGGACATACATAACGGTGTCGGCGCGAGCGCACTGGCTTCTCAACACCACGTCTACCTACACCGTGCAACCATTTCGCAAACAACTCATCCATTGCTCTTTTACCAGCCGTTGGCTCTTCCCGTCTTCAAACAAAACCTTCAATGTACTAAGCCTATTAATCACTTCAGCCGTCTCAAGTCACACTAGTTGAAAACAAGACACGTATCGTACATTTCCTTTCAGCAGTACATAGCTTAATGGTCCGCTAATGTGGCGTTTGGTCGGTTCGCATTTTGGACACGTATTTTGGTGTCTTTTATGGGAATGCAGTTAGATCTAACTGTGCCATCTTTCAGGGTACAGTACAAACTTATCATTAATATACTGGTGTTTGTAAACATTCCTGTTTAAAATAAACTTTTAAATAATAAATAAACAAGTGAATGACTGACGCTGAATAAAATTCAAGATAATAAAAGTGTTTAGCATTTCACAATGTTCTTACATAATTGTGGCTATGATCTGTAAAGATCGCTGATAATATATGTACGAAGGGGGACTTGAGCGTTTCAATTAGAAATTGTGAAATCGTTCTGGAAATAACTACCCGGGCCATCATTTAAAATATCATGAATTAAATTTTTATTCTAAGAATATTAAATTGATAAAGCATATTGATGAATTCTCCTTGATTTTAGCAATAAATAAGGGCCATGCTAAAACGACTTAAAATTTTATTGTGTGAAAAAAGGATCTATAAAATAAAACTTTAGCAAGGACGAAGAAAAATTTCATCGGTAAAGTGTAAAAACATTTGTATGCAAAGCGCAGTTCGACTGCATTGCTTCGGCATTCTTACCTAGCGAAAACTTTAAATTAAATATACCACTTACAATTTGACTAATCTCGGTGATCGGGATTGGCGAAATTGTTTTGTCAGAGCCTTGCGGGAGGGATGAGGCGCTCGGGGTCGGAGACACGCCAGGGGAGCTCGGTTGGACATTGACCACGCTTTCCTTGGACGTGCGATTAGGGGAGAGCCTCGCTGGAAAGCTGAGGGTCTTCGTCCACTGCGACAAGCTTCGTACCATCTTGACTGTTCATAAGCACAACACGTTCACTGAACTCGATCAAAACGCGAGCGACACGCGCGTCGTCTTCGGCGCCCGGCGGACGAATGCGAGCGAGGGCACAACAGAAGTTACAGCCCGTGCATGTTGCGACGTGTATGGCTGAGCGTGTGTGTGTGCTGTGTATTGGTCCAACCGACCGGGCGCCTGCCGAGGTGACAACGTGTGTGCAAGTACGGACGGGTACAGGGAGCCACTGGCTACGGGTCCGATCTCCTTTGTTAATCGACGGGGCGGCCACCTCGAAGATTCTACTGTGAACGATTTCTTTTACTGTTATTTCATTTATGTGTCGCTTAGAATTGGAGATTTTTTTGCAGCTACATATTCACTTTTCTCTTAAAAATGTCATTACGAAACAACGAAAACTGGTTAATTTGCAAAATGTATAAAATTTGCTGTATTTGTTTAATTCGAGGTTTGGTATTTTTTTAGTCAAATTGCCAAAATTCATTGATAAATAATCAGTCGTTAAACACTGATTGATCACAATTATGCAATAAATAGATGTAAGTATCAGAATTTTTGGGTTTTGTTCACTAAATATTGATTTATCCAAGCATATTAACAGCCATTTCATGGCAACCAAAACATAATGGTGACAGAGTTTTAACTTATCGAATCTTATTTCATTCGCAAAAGAAATAGCTGTTGTGTGCGTATTTTTCTCCCGTCGTCAGTACATGAATCTAATTATGGAGAGATTTGCAACGCTGCACAATGCAGACATATATAAACGAACGATATTCTGAGGGTGGCACCCTTCGGTAATAAAACTCATTTGAAGGGACGCGATGGAGTAATAGCGCAGCTAAAAGAGTCGTAAGAGACGTATTTTGGAGAGGGAGAGCTTTTGAGGATTCTGTTGAGAAAATAAGTCAATATTTATTGTTATTTCTTGTTTAGGATTCTGAATCAGAAGACAGGTTAAAATATGAAGAAGAAGAAGAACAGTGAATTTACATCTTTTGAATTATTTTTTTGGGAATATGTATTTGGAAGGAAGGATCTTGTTGAAGAATTTGTCGATAAAGATGTTACAGTAGATACTCTACATCTACACCAACATCTTAAAATGATGTCGATCGAGGATTTATATTAATTAGCTATAAAAGAAACACATTATTTGAAAAGTCATCTCTGTTGATTACGACAGAGATAATTGCAGAAATAATTCTAGAAGCGTCTATATTTTTTTAGAAACAGAAGAGCGAAATTTTGATTACAGTTAATCAATTTTATTACATTTCTGTTACTGCACGTCTTGTTGATTTTTACAACATCGTACCGCCACCAAATTCCGTTTGGTTCGCCGGCTGGTAAGTACGTACTGTGGTTGAATGTTATTTATCGAATATTTCGTTTCAGATGTTCTGCGGTTACGCCATCCGTCAAATAATCGTTAACTGGACTGTTTATAGCTTCCTCGCTACGTGTGTGGTGAGAAATGTAGAAAGACAACAATTTCAATTTCATTACGAGTGGGTGAGTACTGAACTCGCTCTAGCTAGAGTAGGATCTGTCTACTGGCGACTGCGTCTGTTCCTTCTTTGAATTAGCGAGCCCACCACTTGTCTGTACAATTTAGCGATATCTGAATTGAGGGATCTGCAAAATCTTTTAATTTTAATGTTATTTTATAATTATATTAATATATTACGAGTATTAAAATCCCGAAAAAAATCGGGAAACCGAAATCTGTTTCAGCCTCTAATTTTAATCAATTATTATAAATCAAATTTCATTTTAATCAATTCTTATAAATACAATATTATCATAAATCCTAAAACATACCTAGAAGTAGAAAATAAATTTTGATTTATGTGATAAAAAAAGAAAAGTTTCTCACAAAAGACATAAAAAATCTCATCGATCGACTGATCAAATTACATAAAAATGGGCGCGAGGACCTCCGCAAGGCGCAAGCGCAACACAATGCGCTCGCGGCAACATCCGCGCCACGTGCGGCGGCGCGCGCAGCTGCCGCCCGCAGCGGCGGCTGCGGAAACTGCATCAACTATCAAGTGTACTTTTACAAGAGACTTTAAAAATGTACTTTAATAAAAAATGTTCTTAAAGTTGCAATAAATAATATTATTATCAATAAAAAACATTGTGAATAAAAATATTCTTATGAAGAGGTTAAGTACGCGATAAAAATTTAATTAAAATTATATTTATTATCGTTATTAGCTGTAAATGTAAATACACAATAGCATTAAAGAAATTAAATACGATAAAAACGTTATATGAAATTATGATAGTAGCACATTACTAGCACTTCGTCCACTTGACGTGATCATCATTCATCTCCACGCTATCTCTGTGTAGGGCGAAACCTAAATCACGGTCTTATAAATATAATAAGAGCAAACACGTTAAGAAGCAGTCATTGACGTTATAAACAACTTTGAAAGAAGGATACTTTCGTAAAAGTACGAGTACATTCCAGAGGTTTCAAAAAGAAAATGTAAATTAAACTGATCCTGAAATCCATTGAAAAAAAAATCGATTCACAAAAAACAAAGCATGCTCATTACCACCCTACACCCTGAACTAAACCCTTACAGACAGCCCTCATTTCTAAACTTTTTGTTCTTACATCAAACTGCAGTAGGTTTGAACACTCGAGAACTCGAAGTTGATGATTTCAATGGAAGAATATAATTTTTTGTTTAGATTCAATGTTTTCTAATATAGTCTTTATGACTCAGAACTTAAGGTAGGAAATCGCGTTTTAGACAAATCAATAACTACTATTAATTAATTATAGATCAAAGAATCCATTCAGAGAAGGTACGGAGTATAAATGAGTACGCAATAGTATAAGGGTCGTGATAGAATGAAATGGTTAACAAAGAATAACCCTTTCTGTGCCACGCATCTATTGTCTATAACTTGAAGCTCCATAGACAATGGGGTTACACCAAAAATAATTCCACAAAAAAAAATACGAGACTAAGTAACCTAACATTGAAATTTTTGAATAGACTAAATTAAAAATTAAAACTGTCTCAAATTTCACGCTTAAATTATTATGATTACGGGTTTAACATCTATTTAAATAGTAATAATAAGCTTACAGAAAAAAACTGATATGTTAATATCCCTATTTTATTTACGTACACATTTATATTTTTAATTAGATTTCAGCATTTAACTATAAAGCTATCGACTTTATAACACCCGTATATAGACACAATTATATTGTCTTTTTTTAACAGTGTTAATAATAATTTGAGGAAAATAAAATTTTAGAGGCGTGTAAACGTCAGCTTGACAAATATGCACCATCTTGAACATGACAGCGACCACACGATCTAGTTACACAAAGACCAGCAACTATTTAAATAAATATATATTGTCACAACTAATCGATCATGTTTAGTTTGGTTTTTCTTTGTTTTTGGCTTTAGATTACTATAAGTGTCAAACAAATCCTGAAAGGTTTACGTAATAAAAAGTGTCTTAATTAAAATTCATTAAGAATTTAGCTTAAATTAGTTAGCTGATGAGTCAAGCTTTTGATGTATAAAAAAAACAATAATGAGAAATATATTCGAAACCCAGTTTAAAGATCTTTACTATAAAATGTTTCGTGAGTATTTATACACATGATTAAAAATATACCGATTTAACTCACGTACGTTTTTCGGGATGGCCCGACTAATATCGACCTATACGAGGTCCTTGCTCATGAGCTCCCGCCGCATGCAGCGAGGTCGTGACGGAGACTGAAGATATCTATCAATAACATAATGCATGTAAGTAACAATCTAAGGGATTATAGACCAATTTACAAATGAACCCGTATACAATATCTTTATTGCTGACGGTATCTAAAAATTTCAGCGCGATAATAATCACCATTACTTAATTAACAACCCTCCCTTTCCATTTTTTTATTATAATGTTAATAAGCGGACACAATTATACTTAGGACGTTTAATGGGATTAAAGTTTTAATCTTTTAACCAGAGACAATTATAGTTAATTAATTTATATGAAAAGTTACATATATGATGTAGTAGTATGACATAGGTAAACAATAGTGAAAGTAAATTGTTCGAACTGTACAACGTGAGATGTATATAAAGTAAACTGTACAACATAATAAGTAAATAAAGTAAAATGTACCACATAAAAAGTATAAAGTAAAAAAACGTAAAAGCTATATTAAACGGGCTTGTCCGAAAAGTGTATGTAATTAGTCACACCCCAATCCTTTGTGAAGCGAGGACATAAGTATGGGGTGTTATTATTCAAAACGCACTAAATACGCGTACGAAATTAGTCTCCCGTCAATCTTTACGCGTTTGCACTATTTTCGGTAGTCGTAAATTATTTTCAGAGACCGTAAAACGTTCGCATGCCTGTTTTGTTAAAAGCTTATTATAATATGTGAACCTTTGTCATTACTTAATATGGTTCTCAAGTATTTAAATGTGAACTATTCATAGACACTTTGTTTATTAATATCAATTTGTACCATGGAATTAATTGAAGTAACAAACATGAAACGATAATGCCTGTTTCGAAAAGGGCGTAGGTGCCTTGTTAAGTTTCGTGTCTTATCGTTTTTTTTTCGTATTCGAGGTAGAGCATTAGGGAGTGGCTTGTATTTCTCATGTCCGAAAACAATTTTACCATACTGTTAAATAGAGTTATACTGTTATTTTATCACACCCATCAAAGTGCACGGTTAGGGTGAATATACAAAACGTATTAGCTATAAAAACAAACTGATATATATATGTATTTAGAAGAGTATGGGAATATAAATCATTACAACTTCCAGCTTCAGTCCTGAATAGATAAATACAAAATTTTTTTAAAGCTACAAATATTGTATGTGAGGCGGTTTTTACGTATTCATAAAGTAATCCAACTGCGATGTTATAATCATGCTATACAACTCTATAACTCTATTTACAAATCAATTTTTCGTTGTTAGCACACAACAATTATTTATTCATAATATAAAAATAAAAAGCTTGAAGCTGCGGCTTTGGAACCGAAGTCTCTTTTCTAATCGGCTACAATTTTAAAGGCTATACTATCAAACTCTACATGCTCAGAAGCGATGTTACAGAGTTGTTCCTTCCAAAAGTTCCCTCGTTATTTTGTTAAAACATCTTTAACAACCACCATTCATCAACCCACCCCATAACCCCCGAAAGTAATAAAACATACACGTGCTCTATCTAAACAACTTAGGATACCCTCTAATTGCTTTTTTTGTTTAACTTAATTGTTTAAACAGATAAATTCTATTGTATTGTTGTTATGTGAAAAAACATTTCATCCGCCGGAAGAACGCCATTTACCTCCTTTAACGGAATTGTCGAATTGAATTGGTGTATGTAGCAGTTGAACTCTACCAAGTACTTAACGCTGGTTACGTGAACAATAAAGATGACAAATCTAATTACGTTTTTCTCTTATCCCTGTGCATTTATTTGAAGTAAATGCGATTCAAAATATTTACATGATAAAGACCGAAAACTCTATTTTTTTTTTAATTAGTCTAGAACTAAGTAATGATAAAAAAATGTTGTATAGATTTTAATAGGTGTCTTTTATAAATATGACACAGTGATATTGTCCTTTTGTACGTGATAGACCTGATTTGTACAAACAATTTATGTCTCGGTTCCCGTTTAAAATTACATAGAGCATGAGGAGAGTCAAACATATGGCACAAATCACTCTCTACATAGTTACGATTTAGGTCAGTTTGCTTTAACCCCCGATACAACTCGGACCATCTGCGGGCCCGATGCTATAACGATCACAAAAGCATCTAACACCATGTGTGTCACGGAGAGAAACAACAAATATAGAGTTAGCGAACTGACCCGCCCCATGTGTAACGAACACCATAAGAAACGACCACCATCAATCTTGAGGGTTTTAAAACACTTGGATAAACAGTCGGCGAATTGTTTAAAGCGTACTTCTGAACGTTTCTGGCAGACTTTTTTTTTAGAGAGGTAGGGGCGAGTAATTTTTTTACTGTCTAAGTTAGTGCTAATGGATACATATTATTTTAAGTGCTAATGGACAATCTTAAGATATGAATTATATAACTTATGTCGATTTTGAAACAATAAAAATATTGTTTTTGGGAATATTATGTCTCTACGATAATTATGACCTAACAATACTCTACAATAAAAAGCATCAACACAGTGTAGATAGCAATTACTACAGATTTAATGGCATATATGTATGTCCACAATGTTATGTAAGTTTTCCATGTAATATTAACGGTAAATAAAAACGGTAACATTCCTAGAAATAAATCATTCATATTTGTTAAAGACCTCACTTATTGACATTGTGTCATTCTTGTCATAACATTAACAAGTTTTCACTTCGTAATGTGTCGAGATATCTTCGAAGCAGATAAGAATGGTAGAGACCTTTTGTTACTGCACAGTCATAAAACAGTCAATTAAACTCTTCGTTCATTGACATGAAACATTATCAATGCAACGTTACTAACGAACATTATAATAGGAAAAGTCGTGTGGAAGGAACACGAGCGTACGAAGAATTCTTATTGACAATCGAATGACCCCAATGGCGCCATTTTATTTTTTGATTGTCTCGCCACGCCATTACCGCGTACGTGGTCACGCGGTATCTGCCAGTACGTGACTGATTTTGTTGTAAAATTAGATTTTTAAATTCGTACCCCATCCTAATCTTAAATACATAAACAAAACTGACAGTTCCCACTTTTTAATGCGGCCAAAGTTGTTTATCGCAACAATTTGAAAAGGAATTAAGCCAGGAACGTAAAATGTAGAGAAGGCAAATGATAGAGATTTATTGAATCGGATTATTACAGCCTTAAGTGACTGTTTTATTTATTTTATGACATAACCCATAGTAATAAACGAAGTGAAAACTGTTAAATATGGATTACTTTTATGGCTGAAGAATTAGCTGACGAGTAAATTTGAATTTAAATTAGCGAAGAGTAAAATGTTGTGAGGCTTGTGACTCCCAGAACTCTCATTTTAATGTATTGCCAAGAATACGTTTAGTTACGTTTTTTGTATTATATCTCCTAAAAATGGCTGTAGAATTAAAGTTGCAAATGTATTGTATTAATTGTAATGGCAAAACAGAAAAATTGACATTTCGATATACATATATCATATTTTGGTAAATTATTAATAACACTATTCCCAATATATAACTCCTCTATTTAAGTTCAAATACATATGATAAATGGTTGTTTTTTATTCAATATTTATTTATAGAGGATTTTTAAAATGCCAACCTCATCGTAGCTCTTTTTGTCTAATTGTAAGACACTTACACTAGGTGAACAACTTATAAAAAAAAACGTAACATCAGGAGTGTAATCCCCGAAGAGGTAGGCAGAGGAGTGTAGTACACTCCCACGTTTCACCAGTGACG
>DWJK01001645.1:0-16417 GCA_018248815.1 Croniades pieria auraria
AATTTTATTTTGAGGCGATTTATTATGATTGATTGTTCGATCTTCTACTGCTGTAATCTTTAAATGCTTTGTCATTATTAATTATCTTTTAGTTTTTAGTTCGGTAGCAATAAAAGCGTGTTTTTTAGTTTTTTTAAACTATTATTTTTTAATTAAGAATATTTATTTTTATTCAATATTATGCCTAACACTATCTCGTTGGCCGAGTGTTTTTTTAATTTGAAATTCCTAGTAGTATTCCTAGTAGTCTAGATTTTTGCCCGAGGTATGGTAATAACCTCACCATCTATTTTGTAGTAGGGCGTAAACGTAGCTAGTGAAAAGTAAGAATGTTCCACACTCTTCGTACCTCAAGGAGTATAGGTGTGCTGTTAAGTGTTTAACATTATGTATAGTGATATCTCAAGTAAAGGTTAATTCGGTCTATGGTTAATTAAAATTGCTACTGATACCTAATTGAGCGAAATTAATCACAGGGTATTTTAATTTCTAAAGTCCAATATTTATCATAAGACCAGAATTATATCATTCCATTCGTTCTACAAATGAACAAATACACGAAACGAACGGATGGTCCACATATGTTCATTAGAAATATTATTTACTTACCTATATATAAAAATCAAACATTAAAACTACCGGAGAATAAACCGGTGCTTTCATTATAATTATGTAAATTTATAAGCAAAATGCAAATGGACATACGCAGACTAGACATCTTATCTTTTGACTAAAATGTCTCTTCTAACCGTTAGTCTAATTAGTGTCTCAGTTTTTTTAACATTCCGTTAATTCCAGTTACAATACATTAGGATTATTAAACAACGGTTGGTCGTATGGTTTGTTTTCCTTCACATAATTGGAATAAATTGCACAATTTTCTCATTGGGCGAGTGTAAATTTCGTGTCATTTAATATAATTGGGCGCTTTAAGTACCCAAAGTGATGAACATAATCTTATCTGGAAAATGCGTTTTAGGAGAAATAAACCGTGTTGTTTATCGTTCGATTTGAGAATTTATACACACAAGAGTATTTTCAGATTATAATTTTGTTCCTTAACTTCATATATGTTATCTAAAATGGGGGGGCACATAGGACGATTTTAATATATGTCGAAGATGTGAAAGAAGTTTGTCAAGACGGAAGCTCATTGGTGTTCGTAGTATTTACCTACCGTAATGGGAAAAATGTGTGATATTAGCATTTATGTAAGTAAAAGTGAAAATATTATTATATATCGTGATTCCCAGCACCGCCTACGCGTATAGTTTGTTGTGGTCCCTAGGAAAAGTGAGGAGTTGAGTGAGAATTTGTAATAAACGAGTGTTGATTTATCGTTTGGATGCCTTTTGAAATCACAAGCGGTCGTCCGGATGTGAGACGACGCATCTGTGTTTACCGAACGAGCGAGCGAGCGGCGGCGGGATGGCCGAACAACCTGAACTTGATGTAGTGTTTATTTGTGTTAGATAAGATTCGAGCTAACAAATTACTTGTGAACTGTTGAAGTTATTACATATACACTAGCTGTGCCCCGCGGTTTCTCCCGCGTTAATACAAAATCTACTGAAATATATTCATACCTTTAAAAGTATTACTTAAGATTATTACTTAGTACGTTACTTTAAGAACGTCGTTTTACGTACATCTCGCTTTGATTAGGTTGATTAGGTCAGGGTATCGCCCGCCTGAGGGCCTGCCCAGAGTTTCTCATGGCCCGTTCATTAAGGTACCCTCTTACGGCGGTTCGACTTCCTGGACAGCGTACCGACGCCAATTCGAGATGGTCGTCGAAATTAGTGGTTGAACTGAAGACCAGTCACTGACGGTCCTTACGCTAGCACTCCGCGGGGCGGCATTGGCGATATTGGAAGCATTTCCAAACCTATCTAGCTACAACGATTTGGTTTAAGCTTTGGAAGCCAGATTCGGGAAAAGCACCTCGAACATGTGTTCAGGGCCATGCTACGTGACCGAGTACAGCACAGCGGCGAAGGCCTCCAACAATGGGCCTTGTAAATCGAGAAACTTGTGCGGAAGGCACACGCAACAGTGGATGCCAATTTACTGGATAACAACATAGTGCAGTTCTTCATTGATCGGATAAAGGACATGGAAGTATGGACGGCGATGCGTCTCCAGCGCCACAAGACTTTAAAAGATGCCCTCGCACATGCGAGAGCGTCACCAGCGATATAATAGAGAGTAAATAAACAGTTTGTGCACTGTGAAAGCATCTTTCGCTCGTTACCCTATACAGTACATTGCAACGTTTCCAGTCGCCCACCTATGTACCTATACGTAACAATATGTAAAGATATTCTAATTTAAACAAATTAAAAATAAAACTGACTTTATGAAGAAAAAATAAATACCCTTTCCATGACCCATGTGCACTTCTGGAATATAAAACTTATATAAATTCAGGAGTGATAAAACTTCAAAATCATAACTCGCCGAAGCTAAACTTTGCGACAAACTAGTTTTGTCGGAGTACTAGTTGTTCGCGATAGAGCAATAGAGCGCGAACTACTTAGAAATAACTCAAATATAGGTAAACTTGAGCATCTAACTATGCTTCCCGTGAAGTCATAAAGCTTTAACATTGCTAACATTTATGAAGAGATATGATGTGTAAGAGATATAATAGGTATCTTCGGTTAATCTATGGAATAGTTGTATAGTGAATAAAATCTATTCACTATACAACTGTACTAACTTTTTAGGCGAATTTTTTTCCGTTAATTCTTCGAATAATGTAGTTAATTATCCAACATCAATTTAATGGCTATATTTGACTGTATTTTAATTATATGCATGTTGTGAGAATAAATTTATTATTATTTATTAGCAAATTCATGTAACATGATGCGCGTAAACCAAATTCAAGGCAATACTTTCAAAATTAAAACGGGAAATGTTCAAAAATAATGGTTTTAGCTAAAGTTACGTCTACACTAATAACAGGGCGTCCTTAGACTCACGCAGCCGGGCGGCGTGAGCGGCGGGGAGGGTGCGATGATTGATGTTCCCGGCACCTACCCCCGGGACCCACGGAAGGGGGCTGGAGAACCGCTCCACGGATCCTGGCAAGTTTTATGAAAGGATATAGAAAAGTATAACGATGTTAAATTTTACATTTTACCAGCTGCGTAATACAACAACATGGAAAGGAAATTGTAGTGTTACTTACTGTTACCCACCACTGAGAAGACTAATAATTATAAACATAATTAAATAATACATATAACCTTACTAGTACTTAAATTGGAGAATATTTGATAAATAGATAATGTATTGACTCTGTAACAGTCGGTCTGAAACCTTTGACTGTTGCTATAAAAGGAAGGTAGACTTATATTGATCATCAGTTGTTACTGTGAAGAGTGTAAAGTCGTTACTCTGTCCGAGTTTATTCTGGAACTAATGTACAAGTGTCCATACATAAATAATTGACGTAAACCTGTAAGGAGGTTCTGTTGGCCATCCAAAATACTTCTGGAATAGTTGCCATCGAACCTTTGTTTTCTATTCAACTACAAAATTAACGGCTGTATTTCCTTAAAGGGTTAGGCAGAGGTGTCCTACGTTTCTGTAGTTATGTATTCCGTGGAATGCGGTGTATGGTCTATTGCCAAAATTTTATAACTATGTATTATTTAACTATATAATTATTATCTATTCATCTAAACAGTATAATCAGGAACAGCGAACTCGATTTTCCCGCTGTGCAGCAACGTTTTACTATATTTTTGTATTATTCGATGCTCTCTACCTTCCCTGAAACTGACCTGCCGTGATGGTATAATAAATGTTCAATCGAATGATTCAAATAGACATGGCTCGTTAGCACCGTGCCATGCTTTAGAAATGAACTGTACTCATTACCATCATCAGGTGTTTTCAATAGTGGTGACCTATCAACCATCCGCTGCGCCAGTAGAAACCGCAGCGGCGATGAATACGAATATCTGCAAGCGACGCTTTCTATACCGTCATTTGTATAGAAACAGCTCCACGTTTTCTTAATTAGCGCCAGTTGCCTCGCAGTGCGCCTGTCCCACCGCCATCGCGTATAGAAGCGACCGACGATGATGCTCGGCGAAGAAATGAAAGGGAAATCGCGAATGAAAATCTAAACTGCAAGCCATTACGCAAGTCTGATTTTTGTTTTTTCCGTCCTCTCCCATTTGCGAGTAAAATTGGTTGAAATCCCAAACCAATCTTCAGAAAAATCTCTACCATAGTTCACAAATATTTATTCTTGGGCAGGTTTTAATCTATTGTAATACATAGTTTCAGATTTCATGTTTCTTAGTCTCGACTGGAAACAACAGTTGCTTCTCAATTAGCTTTTTAATTTTAGTAACCAACGCAACCGGTACCTTAAGCCTGAAACCACGTCTGTTGGTGGATACTTCCTCAGTTATCTGGGTCGTCCCACTCTCTCGGAAGACGCGGACGTATATCGCTCGGTCGGATCTAAATGGCTGGTGGCCGGTGACAATGGTCCAATCTATCCAATCTATTAGTAAGCTAACCGGTCTCGTAACAAGATTGATTCGTTTTGGGATTTAGATATAATCTCCCCGTGTAAAATGTGTTTTGCACGTTAGTGTGTTCCTATTTGTTATTTTGGAGACTTATAAATTCCTGTCTCGCTTTATAGTGTCTTTAATTTTTGAGAAATCTGTAACCAACTATACCTAACTTTTCGGGTCTTATTTGTGAATCTTGAAAAGTTTAGCAGGATTTCTGTTACCGTCTCCCACTTTTACTCCTTTCGAAAAGCCAACTTTAATAATAAATGCTGATCGGTATAATAACTGGTACTTTGCAAGTAACAGTGTTGTAAATGTACGTTCTATTGGTAGCTATAGTAATCCATCAGTGACACGGTACATCCTGCCAACCCGCACAGATAAGTTGTATCAGACAGATCTGAAATGTTGGTCGGAGACCATTTGTGTTTAAGCTTCATAGATAAAGAGATTGATATACGTACACATGGAATCCTTTAAAACAAAACTTCGACTGCTATGCATTGTGCTATATGGGTTCCACTTAGACACTTTCAAATCTCTTAGATCGCCATCCTGGCCCTTTGAAACTTGTGAAAAGTGACAATGTTAACAGTAGATAACATTTACAAAGTAATTAGATAAATACGTTTTCTGCACATGTTGGCTATTGTCGAAGTCTTGTCATTAGACAGCAATATCTTCAAATATGTGAAGTCGTCTGTTATCATATAGTTATCCTTGGGATTGTGTGACTTATTAATCAATTCAATTTGTGAATCAATTTGGATATTTCTTTAATGAGTGCGATTATAAAAAACATGTTACCACACTAATAATCATTTCTTTGCTTGCGTTTTATGAAATTAAAATATTATATTTCCTCGGCCCGTGAGCAATATTATCTGCGGTGAGTAACGGTGCGCAATAATGGTAATGATATTTAAACGAGCAGGAATAATCTTGGCACAATTGCATACGATATCCAACGTTGACGTGGCGCCTCCTGCTAACCCGGAAGGATCACTATCGCGTCCATCTGTAATGATACTCCTCCTCGTGGCACTTCCTGGTGACGTGTTATCCTATCGGGAAGACGACGGAACTACTCGATTGCTTCAATGTCAGAAATATTCGTATATTAAGTTCGATGTTTAGGAGGATTCTACGGTAGGAAACTTCGATCGAAGAATACCAGTATCTTTAAATGGCGCTGATGTAGCAATTGAAATCGCTCTGGACTGATTCACTTTAGTCATTTTGCACATACGTACATATTTCCTGTTACCTGTTCACATCGCTGTTGAACGGTTCATATCATTATATGATACAAATGATAATTCCACTGACATTAAAACGCGTGGTAAAATGTCTCATGATTCCATTTCAGTCATCACCGACTTGTAGCATTTGCCTTCGAAATTCAAAAGCGGCACACTCGGTGATTACAATGAAAAATTTATATTGAAATCCGCGTTATAGCGTAAATGGGAGCTTGTTCGCTTAATTAGCAAACATGCAAATTGATCTAGTTCTATATGTATAGGTTAATATTTATTTTTTGCATAATTTAATACATGCAAATGCCTGGCGTCTTATACATAGACGTCGGCGGCTCTGAAGCTCGCGGCTCGTGGGCGAGCTATTAATTAACTTCGGAGTACACTTCCGCGCCTTTATTTCATGCCGTTCCGTGCAAAACGTTTACGATTTGACGGTCGCGCTGTTATGGATGCATTCATAATTAATTTATCTGTCAACCTGTCAATACAAGGAGCGTTTTTATTTATCTCGTGCATATAATGCGGGGGAGGTTGTTTTAATGTCGTGTGATTCTTGTTTTCTCAATTAAACTGTTGTTTGCTGTGACACATTTGTATTAAAGTTGTTAACAAAGTGAATAATGGATACCCAATTTCTACCAGTCAACCCTAGCAGGACGATGAAAGTTTGTTGTGACAGGTTAGAAGTTAATTCTGTTGATCCCTAAACTGTGAGCTTTGATATGGTTTTTTTGTTTTGAGCAGAGTTAGTTCATATACCCGTAGTTTAGTGTATACTACTGAATTTCACGGATACTTCACGGATTTCTTTTGTGACATGTTCAAACAATGTTACTGGCTGTATGACACATGTAGCATTCAGGCCCCAAATACGGAGAAGCGACATTCGTTTGAATATCGAATTCTAAATGGCTTTTTAATAGTGTTAAGCGCCTTCTAGCGTTTGTTACACAAGTCGTTTGATTGGAAATGCCTTTTAGCTTAATTTAGCTCAAGGTTACGTGACTAATCTTTTAAATAATAGTAAGTGGTATGGTATTTTATAGACTGATACTAATTTTTAAGGGACTTTTAATTATGTTACGTTATTTAATTTATTCTTATTACAATAATATGCTGTAATTTGGAAGTCCTAATAATTTTCTAACTTTGTTCGTATGTTTGTTCGTTGATCACCTAAAAAATACTGCTCTGATTTATATGAAATATCGTGTTCATATAGATCATAACCTGGATTGGGACTTAGGGTATTTTTCGTCACGAAAGATGCGAACGAAGTCGCAGTAAAATCTAGTATCATACAGTTTTACTACTCCTGAAAGAACGCGTTTTTACTTATTTAGAAATGAATTCGGTGCGATTTTAGATAGTTTTTAAATCAACAAGTGCAATACAAAAAAAATATGATGCAAATTCTCACATCAGTTTCAAGCAATAGCAATTAAACACACTGCATTCATCATATATTATAGAAATATATTTGTTCATGCTATATTATATGTATATATAATATATTCGATATGGATGGATGAGTAACTAAACGGTGGCGTGCATAATATCCCATTGTCCTATTATCGAGTAGCGACGAATCGGTTGTTAACGTGTTGTACCACTGGCGAGTAGAAGGGCTTACGGTCTTCTCATCGACTTTGTTCTTGCTGATTCATTAGCCAGATATTCGTTATTCAACAATAAGTATACAGGGTTTGTAAGCGAGTACAAGCGCGGTAAAATTACTTCCTTTTAGCGATTATCGTTGGTTTTGTGATTGCGTCGACTGTCATACACGCGGGCGACGTCACTCGACAATGGATCGCAGGCTTTACCATTGAGTTGGAACGGTTTCCTCGATGTCGGCAGCACAATGACGCGCGGGCGGCCACGTTGTAAAACCACGCAACACTGTATAGATACAAGTACATGCGTAATTACTTTACGTTCCATGTTTTAAATATCTTCCGTCGATCTAGAACATTCGAAATTCTACACGACCAATGGGTAGGTTTGTGTCTCCGAATCTTAAATTTCGTTGGTCATATAACGTAACCTGACCTAAGCTTCCTCTCATGAAATAACTAAAGGTTTTCTTTTTAAACTCACGTATGTTTTTTCAATTTTTTTAATTTCGGTGTTCGGTTCCGATAGTTCCACAATTTTACTATAAAATGTTTCGTGAGTGAGCAAGCAATAACATGTAGTAGTGATTAAAGGACCCCTTTATCATCACAATCGCCGTTCCACAGTTCACTGTTAGGCATAGACCTGGGCATGTTGATTAGGGATCGACAGTCAATATTCAAAACCAGAAAATGACATATGTGCAATAAATACATACATATATATATATGTATGTATTACTTTGACATACAAATGTACAAATTAAATTCCCACACCGTTTACATATTTACGCTGAATTGATTCTCAATCAACATAATCGCGTGCATAAATATTTGCGTGGCAACGATTACAGCCAAATACCACTCGACTCTTGACAAATTTAAATAATTAATTTTGACTTTACGGAAGCCCTATGAAAACAAACACACGCCTTCTCGTCTCGTATGTCAGCTCGTCTCACCACGAGCGATGAACTATTTACTCGCTGGTAAAAATGAACACCTTATGGATTAATGATTCAATTTAATCTCCGATAAAATTGACTATCATCATCTATCGTGGGTAAGAATATGTAAATCTGGATAACTTGGCAACTTTTAGTTTCTTAGAACGTTCTAGAACAATTTCGATAGGGTATTGTTGTCAGTCTAGGGACTTGTGTGTCTGTCTATACAGTTATAAATAATCATTTTGTCGTACCCTGTTTACATATGTAGCTTGTTTCTAAAAATTTATTGATTTAAGTTTCCATATACGATTTTTTTTTTTCACTAAGATTAGTGAAAAAAAAAACTAGTATATGAAAACTTAAATCGGCCATCAGTCAACTCCCGGGAGATCCTGGGAGTTGACTGATGGAGGTAGGCGATGAGTTCGCTTCTTATTATGCCTGCTCATTGGTTTACAGTGTAGAAATACAGAAATACAGATATACTTGTTATTTAATAAAATTTTCGTCACTCAATCCATACCGCTTAAAAATTGTTAGTGAGACACATATTTTATACCAACATTGTACAATATGCTTACATATGTACTTATGTTTGATATTCGTCTGTTTGTTTCGACGTTTAAGCGCCGTGACGATGTTTTGTGGTTGATTATTTATTTATAGTTCTTAAACTTGGAGATTATTTATTGAACATAAAAAACTTATTAAGCCATGTTTTTATAATCTATATTGGACTCGTCTGACAGTTAGTGGTCAATGTTGCTTCAAGGCACTTGCTATAAAAAGAGTCTTGGTAATATATCAAATCTACATATATTTGCTGTTCTCCAGAATTTCGAATGTAAATATAAAAGAAAATTAATTCCGTGGTGGTTGTATTAGGACGATGGTGGTTCCATCTAGGCAATAGAGCTGCCAGCTAGGCGACGGTACTGCCATTCCTACTGCCGCTACTCACATTAAAGATCTCTCAAGTGGGTATTATTCTAGTTGTGTACAGATTCAGGATCACATGGTACGCGGCATATTCACGTCAATCTTATGGGACAGTTAACACAAGATTGGAGATTTTCTATAAACTGTCATAATCAGCTAACATCTTCCGTGGTGATACGAGATCGCGCTTCGTACATTAATCTCCGCGGTTGTCGTCCGAGCAAATTATTGATTGTATTGATAGTACTGATAGTTTTGATCGGATTCACCATCGAGCATCGACGCGTTGCGATAAATTAACAATATCCATATCTCGGCCCGCGACCGGCGCACGCGCATGCGACAGGTGTGCCACTCTTCAGGGTTGGCACTTTAAAGTTTGTTGCAAGTTGAAAGTTGAGCTTAGTGAGTTAGGTGGTAATAGTTTGAAGGATTAAGGATTGAGGCTTGGTCATCAAAACAATTAATCAATGTACTTACGTTTAGTTTGTTTTCAAATTTTTTTGTAGTTCTGTATTGTATTTTCAAAATCCTAGTAGCAAAAACGCATTTAATATTAATGATCATGTCCTCATCATGTCATCATTACTGTCGTATGGACATGATGTGAAACGCATTAGAGTTAGCGCAATGAAACAAACATATATTTTTAAACGTAAACATTGTATAGATTGGAGGCTCGAAATGTGGGTCGTAACCCTGCGCCTGCGCAACCGGGATTATGAGTTGACCCGATTTACATAGTTGCACGGGACGACCACGCCTGATTCTAAAATTAGACTACACTTACACCTACTAGAAACTGCAGAAACAAACGAGATTTTAATTCGGACTGTGCAGAGTCTCTTTATAAATGTGACCTCATAACTTATTTGCTAATAAATGTTGTAAATGAAATAAAAACAAGTGAAAAGGCTATAAAAATGCCATATACATATGCGTAAGTGGACTAATTAATAAAACTAATTAGCAATTGCATCATAAACTCTGTGTGTTTTCCTTTCGAGGGCGCGTCGGTCACGCCATCTACTTCGCCATTATTGAATTCCTATCGGAAACAGGAGCTATTTGTCTCGCCTGTGGGATATTAATTAATTTGTTTCCATCAGGCGACGCTCGAGCTATTTACGACCGAGATGGGATCGGGGGAGTGCGATCTCTAAACTGTTATAATACGTCTGACATCTGTCGTAGCGATGAATAGATGTACATTTGATTTCATTTACAGATCACGTAACGTAACATTACGCCTGTGTTTCCTTGAGGAGGTAGGTAGATGAGTTTAAAACCTCTATGCTTCACCATTTATTTTAAAGATCCCGTGTAATGGGGAATAGGAAGAATTTTACGGTTCTGATTGAGAACAGTTCTGTTTAGCTCATGAGGAACGAGTTCGAATAGGCCCGAAACTAGTCAAGTAATAAGGTTATTACCTGACTAGTTTCGAATATTACAAACAAACATTACAGATTTGAGCCAGGACATCATTTAATCATGTATGTATGTACATACGTAAATGGTCACGAAACGTTTAATAGTAAAATGACAGATCTGATCGGTCGTTAATTGGTTCGCTCTGTCCAATTTCGATATTAAACTGACAGTTATCGAATACTACATGTATTTAGTTACTGACATTTGTTCGCTGTCCGTCTCAGCCGCGAACATTAGTCTATCGGTCGAATTACGTTCGAACGGAGTGGTGTGTGTGTGGGTTTGCTAAATTCGCACGTGTTATATCGTTCGCTATTAATATTCCTAATATGAAACACGATAGAGACATGTAACAAAAAGAGCCGGTATAATAGTCATAAATAAAAGTAGAGTCGCTGATTATGATTAAACTTTTTGTTATATTCATTTGGCAATTATGGTTACATTCGCTGTTTTAGATTGAATATCCCTTGCTATGCCTGTAAAATATTTAATCGCGAGGAAACTTGCGCATCGTAGAGTTCTCCATAATATTCAATGAGGTGTTTGAAGTATACTGAAGCGCTATTCACTAACATGGCAGCCTCCGGCCTTAACCGTCCTTGTCCTAAAAGGAGACCCATATCCAACATTGTAACGATAAAATGATTAATAATACGATGTCGATGGGCTTATTATGAATGCCGAATTATTTTTTTTTTTTTTAATACCGAAGATTTTTTTTTTTACAGTCATAGTTTACCGTCTAATGTGTGTGGAAACAATTATAATACAATGTCGTCAGCGTATATTACCGCCGATTTAGAGACCATATTATTATTATATTGGAAGAAACAAAAATCCAATTTACATTGTTAATTGTGCCCATAATGGCGTGCCGGGCGTGTAAACAGAGCACAAATCAAATTTTTGCACGCGGCTCTGTCCACCTCTTGCATGATTCACAGACTGCCACCTCTATCGGTTTCCCAACTCCGAACGATTTGTTTTCGCGCCGTCCGCTCCATATCTGGCACTGTTATGGGCAATACGCGCAATATTTTGATCCGAACTGAATATTAATGCAATTTATTTCTTGCAAATACAATAGGTATAAATCTATAAAGTAATCGAGTTTTTGCACTCGGTTCTGTTTTGTACTGTGTATGTACATTTTGATGTATGTGTGTGTGTGTTTGAATGAATCATCGATTAGAACCTATCGGCTTCCTAGTTTCACACATTTATTAACATGTCACATTCTCCAAATAGGGGTTCTAACATTTGAGGCAATTGTTGTAATCGTAAAGGCGATGATGCACTGGCGATAAAAAGCGATGATCTGATGTACCGTGACTTATCGGTTTTCGTAAAAATAGCAATCTAAAATGATTCTCTACATAAAGAACACGGTATTAAAATTGAGAATCGGCAATGGACTCATCGAGTAAAATCAATTAGTCAGTACATTGTTAATCGTCGGCTCGCCAATCGATCTGCCCGATAGAAATTAAATTACCTATTCATATGTGGTCTTGTGATCTCACACATGGTATAATTGTCCAGTGGCTTTAATAATATTCTTCCAATAATTTAATAGCAGTCAGAAAAATCTCAACCAATATTTACATGTCTCATGTATTTTTATACGTTGTGCGTGCGAGTAGCCGTTCCAAAGCCGATTTTGGTACATTTATGTCGATACTCTGTATCTTTCTGTTAAGAATATTTTTTGTTAAATGTAATTAATTGTCATATATTTTTGCGTCACCACCTTTATTTTACTATTAAATGTTTCATGAGTATTTATACATATGATTAAAAATCTAACGGCTTATGTCACGTACGTTTTTCGGGATTGCCCGATTACTAGTTTCAGACCTGTACGAGATCTTTCTTTATGGACACCCGTAGTCTTCGTCGCGACCTCACTGCACATTTCCTCTTGAAAAGTGAACGCCTGTTTTTTATTTGTCTTGTAAAAAATGAACTGTACTAAAGGTTTCGTCAAGTAATGAAGGTGGTACATCCTCGTTATAGGGTTCGACCGCTGTGTATCTAACTTAACATCTCCCTGTGCCTATTCGAGTATTTCAAGGATATCAATCTATTTGTTACCCATCAGTTAAAAATATTCGGAACTTTAACTCTGGAAAAAGAATTTTGTGGTCGTCATCTCTGAAAAACGAACTTCCTGGTCTTTGGAACACTTCCAGGTCTTTCTCTCTGAAAAATAATGTTGTAGTCTTTAACTTTAGAAAAAAAATGCTCGCGTGTGTGACTAATAGAATTCCAATCATGTGAACGCTGCACGAGACAGGAACATCATATTTTTCCTTACAACTTATTTTTTTGTTCGATTCTGCAACCGGACCGATAAAAATGGATAAGCTACCTAACGCAAAGCTATTGACGCCACAAAACTCATCAATCAAACGGGGTAATAATTTATTTACTCGTATGAACGTTTCCGCAAGACAACACTCGACGATTGATGTCAACAAGGCGAGATTTTATCGCTGGACATGATTGTTAGAGCGTTTACACATCGTACGATCCGATATCGTTATCGAGGCAATACGCAAGCGTCCGATAAATGTAATTAATACATATTATTTATGTTCGAAATATATATGTATAGTGCGATCTCTTTTCCATTTTGTAACACCATTACATATCATTTCTGTGGAATTCTGTGGGACATCATTTAAAAAGGTATCTTGGATCGATATATTATGTCAAAACAATGGGACCGGAAAAATCAGGTATATATGTATAATATTCATACACAAAATCACACCTAAGGGGTTGTTTTTTTCTTGAAGCATGAGACAATGTGATTCATCTAAAAACAGAGTTTTATATATTAAATACAAACAAGTTTTACATGACTAATATCAACTGATGAAATACTAGCCTAAAAACAGCTAATCGACAATTAAATGTTCATGATTCACTCTTCTTATTATAAAAACTCGAATCGTCTTTTGCATTTTTAAAATAAAGCAAATTCACATACATAAGTGAGTTTTAATGAAATTATAAAACAAATTTGTAATTTAACTGTAAGTTGTTATTCAATTGAAATAATACGGCACGTTTTACGTTCTCCTCACTGGTAGCTCCCTCTTGCGGCTGAACTCAGAGATACTCGAATGTCAATGTCAACAGAAAGCTTATAAATCAGAACCAATTCTATTATTAAACATTTTTCTTAGCTATATATTAATAACGCAATAAACGACATAAAATTCAAATTTCATATAAGTAGGACAGAATAAACTGCCAGTGTGTATTCTTTAATTCCTTCGTCCACGATAACCAATCGATATTATGTGTAAGCACTCTAATGACCACTGGTTGCTAACACTGCGATCGAAGCGTTGTTTTTGTTCCTCCTGGTCAATGCAAATTCATGTTATGACAATTGCCCACGACTTATTAACATGTGATTGGACAATAGTAACATGTTTTTTAACTGTAACAATATTAGTTTATATTTATAATAATAGCTTAGTAATACTGTAGGGGCGGGAGGCGAAATTTTTTTAATTATTTGTCTGAGTTATTATACAATACCAATTTACTGATTATTCGTTTTAAATCGTCGCGTGTCATATTTGATTTTTTATATAAATTTTTGGGAAGATATCGTGTCATTCGCATTAACAATAAATAATCCAGAAATGTTAGGTTTTGTATGTAATATTTCGGTGGGAAATTAGGTTTCTTTTATGAGGTGTATACATTTGGGTTTATTGAATTTAAAATATTTTATTGATTATAAAACGTTTTATTGGGTTCATGTTGGTGTATGGTTATTGCTATATTAAAACGTATTCTACTGTATTCTCGTTTTTTTTTTACGATCCAACGTTTAATCAAGCAATAAAAATTTAATTTATTGAAAAAAATATCGCCATGCATTTCCTTTTTATTGTCTGTGACCTTTATGGGAATCTGTAATCCGCAATTGACGTAACCTGTGCTACATATGATGAGGTTTTTTTCTTGCTCATCTTGTCAGCATTGTAAATTTAGACTATTTTATAGAAACCTAGAAAACATTAATTAGGGTTATCAAAAATTTCACGAATAATCGTATTTAGACGAATGCGTTTCTCAGTGCAAGTGCTAACCCTAAATATTATTCGTTCTAGTAGTGACTCGGAGTCTGGATCAGTGCCTGGTGTATGGCAATAGGCTCACCACCTATTCCGTGGGACGTAAACGTAACTGGTGAAACGCGGGAGTGTACTGCACTCCTCTGCCTACCCCTTTGGGGATTACAGGCGTGATGTTACGTATCTTTATTATTTGTACACTTATCGACAACTTTTATTCCTTCTTTTATTCATTCCTTGACTGAATTGAATTTCTACACCTACAAGTTGCCGACTGTGCAAGTGTTTCGTCACTGCCGTAATATATCTATGCATATGTATAAATAAACCTTAAAACAATAGTTACCACATAACATTTCGAAACTAGATATGATATTTTTTTTTATCATGAACGTGTGTATTTATGTCTTAGGCAGTGTGAACAATGGTCCGAGTTATAAACTGATAAATGTTGCATTTAATAAATATTTATTTTATTAGCGCACTGTATTATTCGATTAATTCGCTCTAACATTTCTCTGCATTGAGTGAAATTACTCACCCAGATTACATCATGTAACGACTGAGTCTGAACTGATTTTTTTTAATTTGTACTGTTTTGTTAGTTTTGTTCTTTTTATTTTTTATTTATACTGTTTTGTTAGTTTTGTTCTTTTTATTTTTTTATTTATACTGTTTTGTTAGTTTTGTCCTTTTTTAGCTATTTTCATTTTGTCGTGAGTGTGGTTGTTTAGATTATGTTAGTATCCGAAGCTGTGGCATGTTCTCCCAGATTTTGCTATTTTTTCCTGGATTTAGCTATTTTATTGTATTCGAGTTCAGATTGAATTCCAGTCTGATTTTAGGTTAGCCTTTCTTAATCTGTTATCTCTTCGATACGTGTTCAGCAATGGAGGACAGAAAGGGTTGTTCATGATGGTGTTGATGGTGATGATAACGATGAAACCGCTACCGCTCATAGCTCGCACCGCATTGAACAACAGCCACGTGAATTACGTATATCATTTCGAGATATTAAAGATAAGACATCGGTGTTGAACAACGCGACTCGCCGCTGCGCGCTATCTGCGCCCATTTGCGATGTTACGTAAGGAACTAGCTGCGGGAGAACTTCTGGCTACGTACGATTCCCTTGATATCGATGTGTTTCGGTTCATATCGATGCTTGGTGTGTATTCGGTTCGCATCGACTTCCTTATGGTCTAGTTCACGGAAATATTGGCTGGTGCAAATATTCTATGTTACTTGAATAATTTGAAAAGCATAATGACCTATTCAAATCTTCTATGTATTGATAGCATTATGACCTGCATGGACGACTGCGAGATTTGACATAATTATATTTTAGACTGCCTTGTTGTTCGAGTGGCAGCAAGCGCAACTGCCGATCGGGAGATCCTGGGTTCAAATCCCGGCTATTGGATTTTTCAAATTTGGAATTTTTAGTAGTGACTCGGAGTCTGGAATTGTGCTCGGTGTATGGCAATAGGCTCACTACTTATTCCATGGGACTTAAACGTAACTGGTGAAACGTGGTAATGTACTACACTCCTCTGCCTATTCCTTCGG
>DWJK01001646.1:0-16410 GCA_018248815.1 Croniades pieria auraria
CAGTGGTTGGATGCGAAGAGCAGAAGATCGAGCTCAGTGGCGTGCCATTGGAGAGGCTTATGTCCAGCAGTGGATGGAAGCAGGCTGATGATGATGACGATGTAAACCATTTTGATACATAGAACGAAAAAATGTATGCGAAATATTTCAGTTGCCGCACAAAGGAATTTGTGGGTAGCAACTACATACATACTTAAATATATTTGACTGGTCTGGTATTCCAGTGGTTAGTAACTTATCTATTGAGACGGGAGTTTGGGTTCAATTCCCACTTAGGACAAATATTTGTCTGTTGAATCTGAGCATTTGTTATGTAGTAGTTGTTATATATGTAGCACTTAGTTACGTAATTTCTCAACTACAGTTCACTTCAAAACAAGGGTGAATAGGCTTTTTCTAGGCATGCGTGCTCCATCTTAGGACGCACCCGCGCTTTCCATCAGGCGGGATCGCGGCCAAACGCTTACATATCAAATGATAAAAGGAATACAGTACTATTGTATATAGCAAAGTAAATTGTCCCAAGACGTTTTGTTTTATTACATAAATCTAATTTCATAATTGCTCATAGTATAAGCTAAATCCGACGAATGCAATTACGTAAACATGTCTTAAGATTTGTTTACCTCGTATTATGAGTACGTCGTTAACCCGCTTGAGTTGTGCCTTTTCTATAGTCGTCGGATTTTGAAAGAGCTCCTAGATAATACTCTGTTATTATCATTACCACCAGTATCTGTCCGTGATGTCACGCCGTGGGCGGTGCTCATCAAGCATTTTGTGAGCATAACGGTTGAGCGACGTACTGATTAATGACGTCATCGGAGTAATATTTCAGTTATTATGTAAATATTTTGAGGAAGATGGGAAATTTGCGAATGAGGATACATACTTTGTTTTCAACTAAATACAGAAAATAAAATTACAAAAATCTGAGCCGGGTGTACATAATTATGTCAATAGGCTCAGCACCTATTTCATGGGACTTAAACGTACCTGGTGAAACGTGGGAGTATATTACACTCCTCTGCCTACCCCTTCGGGGATTACAGGCGTGATGTTACGTTTTTTTTTTTGCCGTTACAAAAATTGCGACGTGTGTGAGATGATACACACACGTCGCAGTTGTTATAATTTTTTAAAGCATTGCTTTAGTTTTTTAAATTATAGTAAAGTAAATATAAATGTTGAATTGATTTGGATGCTGGTTTTTAAAGGGTCTATAAGTACGCCGATTGTATTTTATCTCAACTAATGACTACCGATTGTATTTTATCTCAACTAGTGACTAATAACGTAATTTTTTGCTTGTTATTTACCAATATTGAATAATCATTTGCATATTTAGTTATGTGGTTTTCTCTTATTTGGTTGAACATATATATACATACATACTTATATACATTTAGCGGTATCAACGATAAAAAGCAGGGCAATCGTCATTTTACTTGTTCACTTCAAAGCGAACAGTCAGAAGTCTTTGTGTAAATGAATGATTGAATTTGTCTTTTAAAATAGATAATCTTTTTTCTTCATATAATTTCGACACCCCACAATCATACATCAATTTTATGTACATCTGAAAATCTACAGGCGTTTGTTATAATTGGTTTCTCTCGTACAAGTGTACCCAATTATTATTCGACTAGAATACAGAGTTTTCATCAATTACAGCATCTGAGGCTCTCTATTTTGAAACAGTATATTTTATGTAGACAATTAAAATTGAATTTCTATTACCGTTCGGCATATATTTGTTATTAATTAATTACTTTTTGTTTGGTTTATCTCTATTACTACTTGTAAGTTTACTGATAGAAAATAATTCAATTGTGGTAATGAATAAAAACGTTCTGTGCTTTTTTGCGAAAGTTTTAGACGTCCAAGTGTGGCTTTGTAGTTCTGCTATGAATGATAAAAAGTTTAAGGAGTGATGACGTTTAAACATGTAAAGACATAGATTACCTGTGTAAAATAAAGTTTTGTCGTGATATTTTTCAAATTTTTGCATCTCTTCGTAGGTCTTTCGTGAAATATTTTATCGCAATGCTTAGCCATTAGGAGGAGAATTAGAGATTTCAATTTTTGCATATTACTTTCGCTGATGTTGGCAATCTGAAGATTGCTTTTAAAATAAGTGCAGATGAAGAATCGTACGCCATGATTGGAATACGCTCTCAACGCAATGCTATTAATATCTTTATCATTAACCCTTTTATTCGTGTATTGTTGGGCACGGGCCTCCTTTTAGAATTAACTAATAATAAATTAATAACAAGAAAATATTTTTTTTTTTTAATCAACCCATTAACATTCCACTGTTGGAATATGTGTTTCCTCCCATATTGAGAGGGTTAAGGCCGTAGTCTTCCACGCTGGGCAAGTGCGGGTTGGCGGACTTCACACACCTTAGACCCTTCACACACCTTATTAACATGCACAGATAATAAATTCGGCAATAGAATAAATAATTTTAGGGCGCGGGACAGGTGTTACGAACGAAAAACTTAGCATAAATTTTTAAGGAAGTGCTTTTAAGGAGTATTAAGCTCAGTGGAAACTTAAATAACATTGTCCACCTCGTCAAATGCGAAACTTTGTAACAGTTTCCTGCAAGTATGATTAATTACTTAACTTTGTTATTTTACAATATTGTGTTTAACGTCTGTTTTTAACTATGGATTTTAAACTTATAAGCATTGTAGGAACGAATAAGGTGGGTAGAATAAAAAAAAAATGGTGTAAAGATTTCTGTAAAGGTTTATTTACAATTGTGCTCAGAAAGATCATTAGTTATGTGCTGGAATATGGCAACATCACAAGGGCGGGTGTTAAAAAACTTTTTTAATTTTTTTGCATTTTCTTTTTGGTCAATTATCTTCATCGCTGACCGTCGTCTCCATGAGAGTCTTTTGAAAATATGTGTAAGGTACTTCCACTTGGATCTTTTTTAGCTTCTTTAAGAACAAACTGTTGAAAAGTGTATAAAACATTAAATCTACGTATTATATCAGTAAGCACATGTAGAGTGATTGACCGATTTACATAATTCAGAGTCCATCTAATTTGGGATTTAATTTGGGACTAACCATATGTTCAAATTTGCCAATATCTAGACCCAAAGTACATAGAGTTAAAGGATTTTTTAACATAACACAAAAAATGTGCCATCGTCAGTTTGAAATTGTCAAAATTTGTCGACAAATAGCGATGGAATTTTCTGGGTGAGATCGAGCGAGTGAGTGGATACCTCAGTAAGTGAATGAATCAGCGGGTTTATAAATTACTTGCGCAAAAAACGTAAAATTTTGCAGGTTTTAATATTCCACAAGTGAAATTGTCGATATTAATTCTTGTGGAAAACATAGGTGTAAAAAAAGTGGCTGCGGGAAGTAATACAATTTAACAATTGTATTACTTCCCGCAGCGAAGACTGACGTCTGCGTTACGAACACATTGGATTATTAAACTTTGCCAGTAAATGATCCAGATATTGTCTTTAGATTTTGAAAAGTCGTATCATGTTAAAAACTTTTAAAATGCCCAAATAATTATTTGATAGAAGATTTCACCATGGATCACGTTATTCCATTGACGCAAACATCATAAGTGTGCTGCAGGACGAGTTCAAAGAAGTTTAAAGATATCACATTGTTATTAGGACTTAGTAAAATAAAATATCTACATATTTCATTCAGGATGACAGTAATCAAATATTCACGTTAAATTCAAATTTTTGTGTTTCGGTGAAAAAGGGAGCACCGGAGTACTTACGCTTTGGATTTTGTCTTTGGTAATGTACCTGTCATAGTAGGTAACATATGCACCTACCCTCTTACCATTTGTTGTTTCGTTCTTATCTCCTCCAACAATAAGGTTGCCTGGAAGAGATTGCTAGTCAGCGATAAGGCCGCTTGATGTACTATCCACAATTAAGTTATTTCCTGTATTTATTTCTATTTATGATATTTTAATCTACAATAAAGAATACTACTCTTATGACTAGCAAAGCCACTACTTTCTTGAAACAGAATAATTTTACTTGATAATTTTACTTAATTTTTCGCCGAAGATAATGTATTTTTACATGCTTTATATTAGCTTCACCTGTATGTTTGCTTGTATGTATGTACCTATGTATGTAACTTTCCTTCACTTTATTTTTTTAAGTAACAGCGACGTCTAGGATGTCACGACCTAAACAGTGTAAAGTGCTGTCATCTACTATACCGTTGTGAACTACACTGGAAGACAGATTTCCAAAAACAAGTTCAACCATATAAATGGTTAATTTATGACCTACTATATGTCGCCTATTGAAATATTGTCGTAAAATTCGAAGTGTTTGAGGTTATGTCTCCGGAAACAGACACCGGAAGGATGTTTCATATTTTAACTCTTTCCACTGTCTTGATTTCATTCATGTAGTACCATTCTAATACGTTAAATAGGTTTATTTTACCATATTGTTCATGTTTTGTACACTTGTATTTATATGTTTTGGACAGAGTAAACTTTATTTTTCTTCTCTTAATATTTGTCGTATCTATACCACATCTCCCTATTCAATATTTGTTAAAAAAATGCTATCATCATCGTTACAAATTCTACGAAATCTAAAATTATTGTTCGTCTGTTAATCGTCTGTTAATTGAATCACGCGAAAGCTTCTTTGAAGAATTGAATAAAACTAATTTTATTATATCGAATATAAACCAGTTTTCAATATTTTTCAAGAAGACTTTTTAACAATTTTTAAGGATAGCTTTTATATAATAACACTTTTCTTATTCAACTAAATCGTATGTAGGTACTATTTATGCATTTCAAATAAAACTATCAAAATACATAACAATCAACCTCGTTTATTCATACACACATTTGATTAACAGATGTCGCTACTATTAAATACATATTTTCTATACAATGTACATATTTAGACATTTCGATTAAACGATATATTAATGTTATTTATAGGAAATTTTAATTTAAATCTAGTACTTTATACTCCAAGTTATATATATAATGTTAGAGCGTTACCATTTTTATTTCAAATTATTAATTATTTACATGTACCTACAACAATATATTTCATCTTAAAGTACATGAATTATTTAATAATAATAATTTATATATTACTTTATGTTTGGAATAAACTCGAAATTTCAAACTTTGATTGTGTTCGGAGTTCACGCAGTTTTTTTAAAATATGCGTAAATAATTATTTATGTATTTATATATACATAATTTTTGATGAAAGTGTATAGTGTTTTTGATCCGCTTACATGGAACATGATTATCCGCGAAATTGTGGCAATAAAAATCTTTCACAAAAATAATAGTTTTTTGGTGTTGAGATTCTTCAAAAACTCCTGGTATACTTATTTGATTCCAACAGATAAATTTTGCGACTTGTATAACATAAATTTTAAATTGAATGCTGGCAAATATTTTTTGTATATTAAAAATACGTTATAAAATTAAAACTTACATAATAACAAAAATATTATAATTATGTTGATAATAAGAAGAAATATAATATTAGCTTTTAGAGTACATTTTAATTAAAAGTCGACGAAGCAAATAAAATGCTCGTAACACTGAAATATTAGTAGTAGATAAAAAAAGATTTGAAAACTAAGGATTAATATTTTCTTCACGTCACATCATGAATAGTCGTTTAAGCTACGCGTATGCCGAACATAATTCTTCGTATCATAATTTAACGAGAATTCCAATCGCAAGTCTGAAATTGGGCTCACCGGTCTATCCAAAAAAACATAAAGCAATACTTATATAAACATTTAAATTCTATTATGCTATAACAATTATCTAGACTTATTAATCGTTAATTAAAATATAGGCCTTTGGACATCTACTTGCGTTCCTTTAAGCATATTTTTACCTATACAGTATGTGCTAATGTTACATAGATTTCATCTTATACTTAAAATATTTACAAATATATAAGTAATAGTTAATTTTCCACTTATTATTTAGATTTTTTTCTACAATAACTATTTTCGAACTTAGCTTTAATAATGCCACGCTCATTGTAAACAATGATTACATTATTATTAAAATCACAGTAAGCAAAGCAAATTTTTTATATCACAAAAAACGTCAGCAATATTCACAATATGACATACATGGTGCAAATAACAAGGGCTTAAAAAGATAAACGAAGATAATGGAGTGGCCGAAAACACCGGGTGTCAGTTTTCCCGCCCATTTTACAAATACAACTTCGCTGACAACCCCGAAATCGAGTTACTTACTAGCGAAACAAAATGGTGGCAGCCCTATAAAAGTCGTTCTATATTTTTTAGAAATCAATGTGTGAAATACATGATTTTATTACTAAAACATTCTGTATAACGTTATAAGTATATATAATTCGCCTTTTCTGTAGCCCGTAGAGTGAAACTCGTAACTCTATCTCGTTGGCACGTGCCTGAAAAAAAGAAACAGAGCAGCTGCTTTGAATCAAAATATACCAAAATTACAGATTCAACACATGTTTTATTTGTGCAGTTTCAAGATTAAGTGCGAATAAAATTAAACGTTTGTGAAACATGATTTGTGTGTACAGTACAGTTGAAATACGTTTAGCGGAGAATTCGTATTTGTCAATGGATTTAACGTAATTTTACGCCTGTTATCCCCGAAGAGGTAGGCAGAGGAGTGTAGAACACTCCCACGTTCCACCAGTTACGTTTACGTCCCACTATGGAATAGGTGGCGAGCCTATTGCCATGCGCCGGGCGCAAATACAGTAGCAAGTGATATTTAAACTTAAAACGCACATTTTTAAAAGGTGCACGCTAGGATTTGAACCCGGTCTCCCGGAGTGAGAGGTCGAATTTCAAACCACTAGGCTATCACTGCTTATGAATAATTGCTGCTAATGAATCTCAGTTGTATTTTAGATATAAAATATTATCTTTTTTTTCTCTAAATGAAACGAAATGAAACATTTTTATTCGCCAAAAGAAACACACGACTACTTACGCGCCATGGCACCCTGTCATATTTGCGACGTCACTATGTTGAAGTCTTTTCATGACAGTCCTGTCAACGCCTTATGCTTGTTCATTGACTCAAAATATCTGAAATGTAGTGCGACAAATAATTTTTAATAAATACTTTTATTTACTTGCGTATGATAAAGGTTTTATATAATTTAATTTTAATAATGAATATAATCTGCTGAGCTCCCGTAAACGAGTGATCGGACGGCATTTTAACATCGTCATGGAATTCCACTTCGACCATTCTGCGTCCGTTCCAATAATCCGTTTGCCGCTGTTCGTTCCAATTCCACCCTCTTCGTCTCGTTGAAGTAATTGGAAGTATTGATTGAATCACCTTATACATTGAGGCAGCGAACGATGTGTTCTTGAAAGAGTCCTACATTAGAAGAAAGATACAGTTTGTTGCAAGGTGAATTCTCATCACTCTCCGGCGAGCCGCTCGCTGCGTGCGTTTCCTTGGAATATTAGCACCAGACCCCTCCTGCCGCCGCATATATGTACTTGCTCTTATCCTATGTCATTTAAATCTCTATTATGATAATAAACTTCTGACTAGTAGTAAATATTGGCGACTGGCGACGTGGCTGCGCCAGTGTCTGAAGTTTCGGCGCTCCACATCACTGTTAATAACAAGTTGATAATCAGGGGTCGCCTATATGACATTTACACTATTTAAGTTTCTACGATACAAATTAAAAGCTTGAAGTGACCTCAGTGCCAGTTGGATTTTTTGTTGTAAGGGGTCTCGTTAATCGACTGCCTCGCTGATCGAGTGCTTGTAAGCGCGACTACTGATTAAAAGGTCGGGTAATATTGAGTTTTTTCTAACACGAAATTCCTAGATGCGGCTCCGAGTCTGGATTTGTACCCGACGTGTGGCAATAGAGTGACCTCTCGTTCTATAGTGAGACTTAAATGGACCTCGTGAAACAAAATCTTTGAGGAAATACAGTGTTGTTAATAGAAATTTGTCATAGAGTGGAGCCCACGCTAGCCGGCCAGCGCCTCGTTGCAGCAACTCGCAAGTAGTACCCGAAGTTCGTTCAATTCGTTAACTAGCGGCCGCTGCGCTAACGAACGTTTTGCTCTCTACGTGTACACGAAGAGACCGACTAGTTTTCTACTGAGCATAGTACGGCGATTTGGCTTTACATGAGAGCGGTTATTCCTAGAGGCTTGTTCGGTGCTAGCTAACGTCTTCTCGTTACTACTCGTCATTGTAGCCCGACAGCAATTGCATATAATATCTAATACGAAGGCAGATTCGCGCATGTAGGTACTTACTACTGGCAGTGTAAAAGCAAAAAAGAATTTATGCAAAGACAAGGGCACATTAGAGCCTTTCGAGACAGATTGGCGCGCAGTGGAGCGGACATAACGGGCCGCTGAGTGCAGCGGTGGGTAGCCGCCGGAAAGTTCGCGGCCGGCGGCCAGGAAGCGACTCGGCGGACACGTCTGTGCATACACACAATATATGTCAGTCATTAATATCAATTGGAAGCTGCGTTTATTTGAAAATTACAAAAAAACGCTAAGCGAAGCTCAACATTCTTTGTATTTAGCAGACGGCACGCAGCAGCTACCGGGAACCGTTTGGCCTAATTTAACTCCTAATATTTTGGAAAAACAAAGCTAAAAATAATTCTATGAAGTTAGTAAAAAGTTCAATGAAGTAAGGCTGTTTTTTGTGCCTAAGTTTTAAGCCTGTGTTAAGCCTGTTTGGGGTGTGTTCTCTTACTTCTTCTTTCTTACACGTTGTCATAGAATATAGTATGACCGAATAGTATAAAATCTCATGAAGGTGGGCGACCGCGGTGGTAAATATATTTTTAACAGCTTATTAATTCTGATTAGTGATAATTATTATCCGCTCAGAATGAATTGTTCTCAGAAAGAGCTGAGTTATTGCTTTAAAAGCCAATATGAGTACGTAAAGAGTAAAAGACGGCATCCCCTTAAAAGCGATAAAGATATCTTAATGTTAGCAATAAGACCGTTACCGATAACCTCGATTTTTTTATTTTTTCTGTTTTATCTCCTGGACCTTTTGTTATAACTTAAGTTTTCTTTAAAACGAGAAATATACTTGAAAAAGAAATAATTTAGCAACCCTTGGTGTAACAATTCCTTTGCATTGTTCACTTCCGAAGGTTGCTAGTTTTTGTGTTAAAGCAACTTGGCGATCTTATTTGGTTTTATTGAACCTATGTAATGTAACCCCGTTTTGAAAGTCCTTTTCTCTAAACAACTGTAACCTTTTTCTCGATCTGCTTCAAGTTCTGTTATCGTATGGCAACGCACCTTTTAGAATTGAACTCTCGTTAAGACCAGGGTATTCTTTAAACTACGGTTTTCTTCTGCGGCAATGTTCTTGAGAGAAGTTGAACTCTCCGATACATTCCGTAACTTGACTTTCCGAATCTTTAAACTGCAGCAGGCTCTGGAGCGATGCACGTGGTGATACTGAAGGGCTACAGATTCTCTACGACGATAAGTGACTAGCGTCGAGACGCGCAGTGGCTTCTCTCTGGCTCCGACAGGAACTACTGGCTTATCGTATGACATAATAACACACCGCGATGGTTTAAATAGTTCGATTAAAACATATTGCTTATAACGACTCAAGTGAAATGAATATAATTGTTTGCTCCAGATATGCAACATTATGTATGTTGCATATCTGGAGCAGGAGTCGTTATAAGCAATATTAATCGAACCATTTAAACTATCTTGCACCTTGGCCTTTCTCAGGACTTGTAAAACTGTTTAACCGCGTATTCGGCGTAATATTCTTCATACGTATCCAACTCTCGCTTCAGCATAGCGGTGTTCCAGTGCACACGGAGTTGTTTCGTACCCAACGCTTCGTTCCTAAGGGGATAGCGTAAATGGAACGTTGGTTAAGCTGCGAGAGGGAGATCAGTGAGTGTCCGTACTTACTACCGGCGCACTACTATCGCTGCTTAGAACACATTTAAGATGTATAAAATTATCCATTTGTTGCAGCACTTAATCGACTACTACTAGCCTTGCAGATTGAATATTGAAGGTAGAAGTAATAAATGGGAATAATAATAATAAATAATAATAGACGCATTTTCCACTCGATGCTTTCTGCCTACTCTCATGATGAAACCTGTATTGACATAATGATAGTAAAAAACCTGACATCGGAACTTAACAGACTGGCCTGTAACCCCCGAAGGAGTAGGCAGGGGAGTGTAGTACACTCCCACATTCAAAAGTTATGTTTATGTCCCACAATGGAATAAGTGGTGAGTCTATGATAATGGTAGTAATAAATTATTTAGAATTTAGATAGCGCGTAGATTATAAAATTGGGCGGACTGCAGCACTGCTGGTTCCGTTTGTCCCCGGCACTGAGGGGCAGTGCCCCAACCAGGGCCGCTAAGCCGCCCGCTGCGCGCCTCGAATATAGAGTGACCAATAAAAGCTCATTTAAGTTGGCAAGTTACATTTGAATTTAAAGCCAGTGTTTCTTAGAGTTACAACAATGTTCGTGTCTTTTACTAGTGAGATTAACGAGATGTGCGGCCGTCTCTGCGACTGCACGAATCTGCGTAATTTATCTCAGGTTCAAATGAAGACGCGTGCCTCCCCCCACCTATCTCAATGACACTTTAATCTGTTTTAATCAAAGTTCTCAGTTTGTTTCTCGCAGAGCTGCTTGTGACGTTTTTATGGCTTCAAATATAACTCACTCTCTTATTTCATTAAGTGAGTCCATATTAATTTTAAAAAACCACGAAACTGATATTGGCCAACGCAAATTGAGTAGAAAGAAACTTTTACCTTGAAGAAAGGTTTGTTCTGACCGGCGGCAACTCATCCTCTTCTTGAGGGGATCTTTGGAGTGCACTCCACAAGTCTGGGTCTTCAGGTTTTTTCAATTTGGTCACGAACAGTTTACTTTGGACACGGATAATTAAATTCGAAAATTTATTTAAATTAGGCAGTGTATCGCGCATCGAAGCGGCTACCACATTATCCAAATGATTTATTTATGGACCTACAACTTAGGTGTAATCTATTTGCACTGAGAACATGGGACTGCGTGGCCTATCCTGACTTGACATCAAAGTACAGAACCGAGTTGTTCTTAGAGATGCTTTAGAGTATGTGTGACATACAAACGGAGTAATTACTGTACCACAGTTTCATAAAGGATAAATTCTAAAAATACTCTTTCGCGAGTGATACAGACGTCAAAAGACAAGGTTGTCTCGTAGGAAACATTATATTTGGGAAATCAGCGACCGTGTCTCAAGCTTCTGCTGAAAGATTACGTTATAAATAGTGTTTGTATTGCTCGGTGGCGGAGCGGCCGAGTTGCGCAGGTCCCAAGGCGCGCGGTCTCATAACTATATTACCATAATTTCTCTTCGTGCCAGAACACAGCCCTTTGAGGTTTTACACTAAAATATATTTAGAACGCGAAAACGTGGCAGCGTGCGCAATATAAATACACATCACTTTTTGCGCCTTAAGGGAATACCGGGCCCCGGCCGCTTAATATGGACAATAAATAAAATTTAGCATAGTTATGTAGTTTTAGGGATTAGCAATAATTTCCACTTTCTACTTTCTGCCCCTCGATAGCGGGATTGCCGTCTAGTGCTTAATCATAATGTGTCTGACGTTACCTTTATACTATTCTGCAGCGATTCCTTTGGATATTTCCAGATCAAGAAGTGAGAAAATATACGATGACAGTTGTATTAAGACGTACATTTCATTCCTTGGTAAAATGGAAACGATTGTTTTACAATATTTTCACCCTAGTATTAATTTAAAGGTTGTAACATATCCTAATTGCCCATACGGAAAGTGGGGGAGGGGGTTGTATTCGTTTCGGAAGCGAAACTATAAAATGGTGTCTAACGTTGTCAATCAGGAAATAAAAAATCAGATTTATTTTATGGGGCGTGGTGATGGCGCTATAAACCGGTCAAGCGATATGAAGTAGGTAATAAACCATTTATGCGAATGTCGCCCTTGTATCTGCACCCAACAATATTGTTATTTTTCTGTCATCACGTCAGATCCCTTACGGGATAGGCAGATAACAGATAGGGTCTAATATATAAAAAAGCTATGTACTCTAAATGCTAGTGGAATTACGAAACGAGCCTTTTAAGGGATGAGGTACTCTCTCCCGCGAATATACTCCACGTGGAAAATATGTATACTCATTTTCTACTGTAAAGGAGTAACAACCTACCTAGAACAGGACTGCAGGGATTCGACTCGTAGCAACACTAGTCCAGCTAAAACATTAGCATGAGTGCAACAAACAACATTCAGGTACTTGTTCTATTGAAAGCTGGTCGCGGATCCGCTGTGGTTCTAGAGGTCTTGCGCTGATCTGCTATAGAGTCCATGTGCATAACAATCACACCTCGCTAATGGAAACACAAATAGTTTTAATGAATGCAAATTGTTTAGTATTGTGTTGTCTGTTGAAATAAATATAACATCGCATCTGCATCTCCCCAAAGCAGTAGCTGCCCACTCCTCTGCAGGAGCGCAGCAAATATATACGTTTCACCAGTTATGTTTACGTCCCACTAAGGTTTAGCAAGGTTTCCAGTGAAAAGTAATATATACATAGTTCAAGGCATTATAGATTCAGCATTAATTAACACATTGAATAAATTTTAGAAGTTATGTTTATATTCCATCACGTTTTACAGCTGGCCTGATGCCTGGGCTCATGGCGTACATTATGAATTAAATATTGTTCACTTTTAAGAGAAATATATACCTATGTCTTTGTAGATGAACTGTGCGGAGGGTACCTAATGTGCGCTGCAGGTCCTTCACAGACATTGTCTAGTAACAGGATGTTTTTGCCGAATTTGAAGGAAATATTTAATATTCGTTTATTTTATGATCCTTTCACAGCGTGAGATATCCGAAAAGTTTATTAACACAAACGGGGCAGTATACTAATCATCAATTAAAATTGGAATCAATATTTGCCAAAAAGTTTTAAATTAATTCCAACATCTCACCCGAGCTAGGCACGGTTACTGTGTTGTGTTCTCGTTCTTTCCATCGGTCGCTATAGGTGGCCGAACCTCGTCGCGTTCAAACTATCGGAAACTAATCCGAATCGCAATGTTTGCGACCGGAGCGACGCCGCTCTCGTCAGCGCGTTTGTTTGTTACAAGTTTTATACAGATGTAATAACTATAGGTTCTGCCAGCGTCCTATTAAGCAGGCTCCGTGACGAGTCAGCGGGCAATACCATGCTCGCGGTTGGGCTGCTCTTATTTTGTGCGGTTCTCAGTAAGTTATTCGTAACATAGTGAACCAAAAGGCATCATCGTCAGCCTGTCTGTCCACTCTTGGACATATTTTTGCTTGAAATGCTCTTGCCTATAATCCCCACGCTTGTCATGCGCATTTTGGATCGCAGAGCACGGCTTCTCGCACCGCCTATTGTGTATTCGATGGAGATAGGAGCTCTCGCACTCCTCAGAAAACCAAAAGCAGTGTCTCATTCTGCGACTGTAATCCGTAGTCTTGGCTCTTCATAGTTAAATACACTGCAGAGAAAGAGTGACATTTATAACATTTAATGATGTAATTATATATTTAATTATGTAATTAACGCGACAAAGTATAGTATTATTCAAATTTTTCATTCTGTGCTCTCCGACTACTTCATAAGAAAGCTGGCGTGATGTTTTAATAATATCTTGTAGGGCCGGCAATGTACATACTATCGGAAGGCGGCCTGATTTATACTTTGACACGTCTGTTTGTTTTGGGAAAAATGTATAAAGCGACATCTACGTACATACATATTATTACGCTTATTTCCCGTGAGGGTAGATAGAGAATAAAGATTTCCAGCGGGTACGATTCAGATGAGCTGTTGTCGGCCGCTTTCACTTTTACCATATCACATGTTACCAGAAGTTGGCTACTGTGCGTAGTAAAGAGAAACTTTCTTTTGTATATAAAGGATGCCTTCGGCGTCAGAAAATAAAAATCCAATCACTGTTGGGGCGCTGCTGGGAGTGTAGCTGCTGTTGGGGGCGGGGGTGGTTCCGTTAACAGCACTGTTTAGCTGCATTGATAGATAGGTGATTCAGGTGTCAGCTCCCTGTCCCGACGTTCGTAGCTGAGTGTTTTAATATCAAAGATTAGCTGACTCGTACGAATTTATCCATAACAGAACAATAAAACATAGAAATGCAATAAAAACATCAACGAATGAACAAATGATTATCGTATGTGTCCACAGTCACACGTCTTCGATGTTAGGTCGGATTGTTAATAATAGGGTAACAATTATTAATACGGAGTAGCGCCTCCGACAAGGCGATGAACATATGAGATAACGAATTATTAAAAAATATCGAATTCTTTTTTAGTGAAAAAAATATCTTTAATTTATGTGGCGGTATTTTGTAATATTAAGCTTAATAATTTAAGCTTTATGTATAAAAAAATTAAATAATTTATTTTTCGAGCTGACAACCGACATGTTACTAACAACAAATTGTTAATAGATGACGCTCTCTATATGTTATTAAGAAACTCATCAATAAATGGCGATACTGTGTTTTATGGTAAAAATTAATTTTTGTAATAAAAAATAATTTTTTTTTAATTTTCGGAGATCTAACACACCCACAATAATACACCTGTTAAAAATAGCTTTACAATTACCTGCTGAATTCGTTAAGGAATCATACCCACTGGTATCATAGAAAAAAACTTTAAACTACGCTAAAGCGTTTAAACTATGTCAACGCACTTGGGCAGCGTCGTAGACAATAGCGATAAATCTTCTCGATAGAGAGAGAATTTCGTCCAGCCGCGGACCTACGATATAAAGGCATTAGTGATAGTGACGGCGACGCTACAATAAAGTCGAAAACAAACGGTAGTAACTCCGTCGGCCCTTAGCGAACTAAATGTAGTAGTTTATCACTAGCTAGAACAGGACGCATAGGGGCGCGCTGTGGCCGCGCGCCGCGACGCTGGCAGACCGCTCTATTACCGCTCTAAGAGTTGTCTTGAGAAGTCTTACGCTCTTAGACTATTCTTTCTCTGGAGTCTTACAAACATATTTTTTATTTAAGAAAGCAATTACAGTTTTAAGTATATCATATAAGAACGAGAATGTTTCGCGAGATTTCATACTAACATCGATATTGTATCTAAAAATCTACAACTACGTAAATGTAGAAAATGCAATAAGTTTTGTATGCTAGTCCTTTTTATGCCGCTTGTATCCCGAGCTGTACTGGCCCAGTTAGGAAAAATCTACCGGGCGCGCGGGAGTCGTCCACAGCGGTAGTCCTGACAAATGTTCTACGCACTATTATTTAGCATATGGCCCGGTGAAGTACCTGGGGTGTCACATCAATCGCACGTTGAGTATTAAGCCTCAGGTGGACCACGCGATCCACGAGGCTTGTGCTGCACGTGTGATGCTCCGACCGGTGTTGACATCCCGGCTCACGATCCGTACTAAACTGAAGGTGTACTACACCTACATCCGATCCAGGCTGACGTATGCGGTGTCGGCGTGGTATGCCCTGGCAGCCAGGACGAATCGCAGGCGCTTGCAAGCGTAGCTGAACATCGCCCTACGAGCCATCGTTGGGGCGGGTTATTACGTCAGGAACGACGTCGTGGCGCGCGATCTTAACGCGTATGCTTTAGAGAGGTATGTGGTCATGTCGGCGCGACGTATGTACGCCCGCGCCGGCAACGAATCACATTCCCATCTCCACGGGTTCGCGCCTCTACACGCTCGATTACCTGACGGACGCCTGCTCCCGCGCGAACTTGTTAGGCTAGCGTCAATCTTCGAAGAGGTGGAAGTCGACTAGGCCGACAAATAGGCGGGAACGCGGTTTAGGCCTACCACTACTGCCTAAGGCGGGGTGTTCACCATCTTGGTGCAGTTGTTCCCATGAGAACTGCTCGGGCAGCGCCATTAGCGTCGCAGCGTGGGACGATACTATCCATCCATCCATCCGCATATGTCCTCACAAACTGATGGCCACGCACAATTGATAACAAAGAAAAATGGTTTTTTAACCTCCTAGAGAAATATTTTGTGAATACCAAACATTGTTTTGCGCAAGTTAAACGAATAATGACAGGCTAGTGGCTCGGATATCAGTCTCTTACTCGACTGCCTCGTTGGTCCAGTGCTTGCAAGCGCGACTGCCAATCGGTCGGATTTGGGTTCAAATCCCGGGTCGGGTACTATTGGATTTTCTAATTTAGAATTTCTGGTAGTAACCCGGAGTCTGGATTTATGCCCGCTGTATGACAATAGGCTCATCACCTATTCCATGGGACGTAAACGTAACTGGTGAAATGT
>DWJK01001647.1:0-16407 GCA_018248815.1 Croniades pieria auraria
GTCATAAATTGTCAATATTGCTGTACAAGTGTACAACCAAAACTAAAGAAAATCAATGAGAATTAGCGAATTTAATAACTTTGATAGAGTAGCGTAAATAAAAAGATATTATAATAGCCGCAATAACATTGTGATCTGATTACAAAAATATGTCTGAACGATTGAAAAGTACGGGTAGTACCTCAAATGAAAAAATCATCGAAGATTTGACAAAAAATCTGGAATATTCTGTAAACACCAACCAAAGCAGTAGTTCAAAAGAAAATGTGGACTCTAAAAGTAGTGAAAAGGAGCAAACATCAGGTATGGCTTATAAATTCCTGTAATCGTGGCCGCGCCTTCCTTTCGAACATTGTTTATATTTTTAATTACTCACACTTTATTGGGACCTCTGACATATGCTTTTTTAAATACCTAGATTGTTAGTGTGCGCAGAAGGCACAAATCATCAGACCTAAAAGTTTTAGCACTTTAATTACATTTACATATCTCCTTCGAATTTAAAATCCCAGGTAAACATAAAACATATGAATAAAAAGGAAAAATGCTTGTTTCTTTGTCCTTTCACCATAGCACTGTATACATCACATGTCAATACGTGATCTTACAAGTGATCAAAATATCTAAATTAAAGAAACATATGTTCTCATGGGATATGTAATTTAATGATATAAATGACAGTATTGTATCATCATCATCGTCAACACTTCACATGTTATATCACACCTGTAATCACCAAAGAGGTAGGTAGAGAAGTATAGTCTATTAGCACATTTCACCAGTTACATAATTATATGTCCTACTAAGGAATAGGCATTGAGCCTATTTCCATACACTAGGAATAGATTCCGACTCCGACTCTCTACAACTGTATACTCATGTTTTCCTTACAGTAATATTTCATAGCCAAAGTTTGTTAATAAATTTTTCATTTCCTTATATTCCAGCGATACCATCACCACCCCAACTGGAAAATCCATTAAATGAAAAGACCTATGAATCAGACCGTGAAGGTGACAGTGACAGTGACAATGACTCTGATGACGAAGATGAATCTGTTGATGAGGAATCACTCAAGGATGCTGAAGTGGACTTAACAGATGATGAGAAAGCCGAGCGGCAGATACTTGCTGAGGAGCTGAAGAAGTTCGGCAATGAGGCCTTCCAAGTTGCTGACTTTCACCGGAGCATAGAGAAGTATACTGAAGGTGATTAGAGCATTAAGTTTTTTGTTTTTGATTGAGATTTGAGCATGATTAAGATTTGACCATGATTGTTGATAGATCCTGACTCGGAAACAATTGGATTTTGTAGCTTAAATTTTCTATTAGAAACTTCTAGTAGCAACTCAGAGTCTGGATCTATGCCTGGTGTATGGTAACAGGCTTAACACTTATTCTGTGGGACGTAAATATAACTGATGAAACATAGGAGTGCACTACACTCCTCTGTGTACCCCTTCGGGGGTTACAGGCCTGATGTTACGTTTTGGTGTTCTCTTCATTCTTCCAGCTCTCAGAATTTGTCCACTGCAGTTCTCTCAGCAACGCGCAGTGTTATATTGCAATCGTAGCGCTGCCAAGATGAAGCTTAAGAGATACAAATCTGCCACAACTGACTGCACGAAGGCTATAGAACTCAATGACACATACCTCAAGGCATATTTTAGGTAAGACAATATTTTTTTAGTTTTAATAGGCACTTGCTAGGCAAGTTTGATGATAGGCCAGACTTTAGCTTTCCATCAAGCAAGGTTGTGGCCTAGCTGTGGTTTTGCTGACCCATCATTATCAGTCTATTTCGGTCTGCTGCTGGACACAGTCATCTCCAATAGCACATCACTGAGCTGTACAGCTCTTCGCATCCAATCGCTGCCAACCACGGCTTTTATTGCCACTCTACCAGCTGTAGGGCGTCCTACGCTGTTTGCCAAAACATGGTCCCCATTCCAGATTACATGTTAACAAAAATACTGAAATATACTAAATAAAAAAAAAACTCGGGGAGAATGGGGTCAGCTTGGGACTATGGTAACGCCCAGAACATGCTGTTCCTTACTGCGGGTACACCTATTTTTCGGTGGAGACAAAATATTCTTCCGCCACAAAAAGTCTTATATCTTGACCTCCCTAATGTCACCACATATTTTTTTTAATAAATTGGACGATTTGTTTTTGTGTTATAGTTAATGAATATATAATTAGAAAATACCCAAAACAATGGTTTTGTTGTCTGTGTCATATATATGACTGTAGAAAGCTACATTTTAAGATACAAATACTATCTGCAAATGTAGTGATATTTGGTTCTATGACTACCCCATAAAAGAATGGCTGTTATGATATAATATGTTATCAGTGTTGATTGTGTCAATAAAAGTATTCTTAAAATTCAATGGAGCTGTGATTATAATAATAATAAAATAATTGACCCATTTGTCATTCCACTGTTGGAATATGAGTCTCCTCTAATGTTGAGAGGGTTAAGACCATAGTCTGCCACATTGGCCAGGTGCAGGTTCACAGATCTTAAATTTTTTTTTTAAATTCTAAGATGTGCAGGTTTTCTCATGATGTTTTCCTTCACTGCTAGCAAGTGATATTTAAATTTAAAACACACTTTATGTAAAGAGGTGAGCACCATGGAATTGAACCCAGCACTCCTGGAGTGAGAGGCTAAATTCTTAACCACTAGGCTATCACTGCTGCTTTTATCAAAAGTATTCTTATATGTCAATTAAATCAGAATTATACCCATTCTATACTACAAAAATAATTAGTATAATAAACTACTTTCCAGGCGAGCACAGTCCTATGAAATAACAAAGAGGTACGATGAGAGCTTAGCGGATTACAAGAAGATTCTAGAACTAGATCCGGCACACAAAGAAGCTCACAGCGCTATGGTCAGATTACCATCTCTAATAAACGAGAGAAATGAGAAGTTGAAGACAGAGATGATCGGCAAACTGAAGGATTTGGGCAACATGATCCTGAAACCATTCGGTTTGTCTACTGAAAACTTCAAACTTGAACAGGACCCTAACTCGGATGGATATAAGATTAACTTCACTAAATAACTTTAGTTGTAATGCTGGGTTGTAGATAGTAAAAGGCCGCATGCACATTCCAATTATGGATACACTGACATAAATTTTCATATCTGTGTGTGGAATAGTCTTTATTTTTTTGTCGCAGTATAATTAACTTGAAGTCCCTATCAACTGGTCACTGCAAGCCTATATTTGTCAATATTTAATTTAATTTAGTATTGTAGATAGTTCAGATCTGTATCAGATGTGTTCCATGCTTTAAAGTTCTGAAGATTTTTTGTTTCATCTACATAAATCAGTTTTAGTTAATGAGTAATGAATAAATAAGAATGTCAGATCGGTAAAGGTAAAGATATTTGGGACTCAGGACTCTGCCCAGTAAGTGAACTGAGGTTATGTTGTAAATCAAGCTTTCAATATGGAAATCATAGTTAAATATTAGTATTAAAATTGTTATAAACAGAAGTGAAGTTATCAGCAGCCCAGCAAACTATTGGCTTTCGATGTTCAGAAATGTGATTTAGAGGCAATTTCGTTTTTATTTCTAATAAGGTTAGGTGAGTATGTAAATATATATATATATTGTTTAGCCTTGCTGTTTTGTTTTATTTTAGACCAACAAAATACTGGTAGATTACATAGAACATAATAATTTTTTCTTTTAAAATAAGCTCCTTCCAGTGAAGGTTGTCTGGAAGAGATCGCTCGTTTAGCAATAACACCGCTTTTGTTTTTACTCAATTTTGTTATTCCGTACTTTATATTTTTATATGGTATACAATAAATTGTTTGTATTATTGTATTGTAACATGTTATCAAAGTGCATTGTTTGTGTTTGTGACAATACTTCCATGAACACTGGGTATTAAGAAAACAAATAAAACAAAGCTTCATAGATATATGGAAATTTCGTACATATATAGTTCTTTGCTTGATTTAAAATTTGTTTCCGCTTTCAATCAAATGACAAAATAAATTGGAGAATACAAAGATAGAACCACATTTCAACAATATACCATTTTAATGCATTAGAAAAACGTAACATCATGCCTTTAATCCCCGAAGAGGTAAGCAGAAGAGTGTAGTACACTCTCACATTTCGCCAGTTGTGTTTACGGCTTACCATAGAATAGAATAAGTGGTGAATCTACTGTCAGGGCACAAACCCTGGCTCCGAGCCACTACTCTAAATATCAGGGTAGAAAAATCCATTAGTACCCGACCCGGGGATCGAATCCAGGACCTATCAATCGGTAGTCCCGCTTGCAACCACTAGATCAACAGGGCAGGCAATTTTAAATTCAAAATTAACGTTCAAAAGCAAAAGGTCGGTACATATTATTCCAAATTTGAAAACCTTCAATTCCAAATCTTTTATTCATCGTAACCTACAATAATAAACAGTAACCTACAATAATAATAACATCGTAACCTACAATAATAATAAACAGTTAATAAACGTCAAAACGTATATTATTGGTTTGAGGTATATCATTATGATCCACATAGATTAGTTTATTGCAAGAAAAAGGAAGACTTCAAAAACTTTTGTCCCACATAAACCCACTGAGTATAAATTTCCTTCTAAAAAGAGATTTAAATACATTTTTCCCCTTATGGCCACCACTCGCACCAACACACACAATTAGAGGCATTAAATGGTCTGCGTCATTTAAAGGATGGCAATCACATGCTTGTGATGCTTTGTCCCAGTTTAAAATGGCTTCTTTATCATTAGTACATACTTCATTGAGGAAATTATCGAACTCTTTGTTTACTATGACACCATCGTTCTCTATTCGAGCCTGTCTAAACATTTTCATGTTATGAAAAGACATCCCTGAACCAAATATTGCAACGCCTTCCTGCCGGAACTGGTATAGTACTTTTCCAATTTCAAAATGGTCGCATGCGTGTTGACTTTTTAAAATGGACACTTGTACTATTGGTATTTTCGCGGCTGGATCTATTAACATCATCGGTATGAAGACTCCATGATCCCAACCTCTTTTATCATCCAGTTTGGAAGTAATTCCCGCGTTTCTGAACGCATCGTGTATCCTTCCCGCCAAAACTGGGTCGCCGGGTGCATTGTGTTTGTATGCATAAGTTTCCGACGGAAAATTAGAGTAATCATAAACGAGTTCATGGCGTTCGGCCGATGATATTGTAACAATATCCTCTTCTCTATGCGCCGTTACTAAAATAATAGCTTTCAATTTGTTCAACTTCACCAACTTGTATACATTTCTCAATGCTTCAGCTATTTCTCTATCACTTTCAACTCCTAAAACAGGGTTTGGACCGCCGCCATGATTAAGAAACAGTGAAGGGGCGAAATAAGTTTCGGTCATGGCCACAGATTATAAACAAAAACCTCACCCGACTGTAACGATTGAACGAACTTAAACAACTAACTACATTTATCTGTGATTCAGTACAGTTCAATATAATTATAAATAATGCATGACATGTTTCACTCTTTATCATTTCGTAATTAAATGACACTGCAATATCTGTGCTGTGACAATTGAACTGTAATGTTTAATGTATTATTGTAACTTTATTCTAATTTCCAATATCAAGTTAACTTTCATTTGTGAAAGTCAATTGTGCCAGTCAAAATGCAACTCAAAAATTAAAAAAGGCAAGCATTTCAATCGATGCGATATAGTAAAGATTTTTTTAAATATTGTGGCACAGAAAGCAAATAAACATATGTTTAAAACTATAACAAACAAAATAAAGAAAAAGCGGGATTACAACTGTAACCTTATATACTTATCTTGCATTACCTTTTTTTATGTGGAAATAGGCTCGCGTTTGTCTGCAATCCCACCTGGTGGAAAGCGAGATGCAGCCTGGGATGTAGCACGCTCGCCTAGAAAACTCACTCGCTCGCACCTTAAATACTAATCTTAAATTACCATATCTACTACATATAATTAACAAAAATAGTTATGATGCATAGGGAGATTTCTGTGTTCGCATATAAAGGACCTAATCTAATCTAACCTAACCTACCCTTTTAAAGCATATAAATGTATTCCTGAACAGACTGTTTATTTTTGACTTCCTCGTTGATCAAGTGGTTGCAAGCGCGACTGCCAATCGGCAGGTCCTGGGTTAAAAATCCCGAGTCGGGTACTATAGGACTTTTCTAATTTCGAATTTCTATCAGTGACTCGGAGTGTGGATCTGTGCCCTGTGTATGGCAATAGGCTCACCAAGGGACATAAACGTGACTGGTGAAACATGGGCGTGTACAACACTTCTCTGCCTACCTGTTCGGAAATTACAGGCACGATGTTACGTTTTTATGTTTATTTTTAACCGTTAACCGTATAAGTACGTTACAATGTACTTACCTACACAATTTACAAGAAAAATAATCTTTCAGGACAATTTCATTCAAAATTATACCTTATGCCAACGAATTAAAAACTAACTACAAATACTAATCTCTGTATACCCATGTATAACTCGCAGAAGTTAGCAAGGCACCTCACTGTATTGACGTCCAACGAATTACTGAGGCGCCGCAGGGGAGTGCGGGCGGCATTGGTTTTTTATTTAATAGCAGTACTCTCACTCCACAATCTCACACGATAGTAAATGAGATGTAACACGTTTGAGAAGACAGTACCTCTTCTTAGTAAACGTAACATCAAGCTTATAATACCCAAAGGAAGGCAAAGTGTAGTACACTCCCGCGATTCACCAGTTACGTTTTCATCTCATGGAATAGGTGGTGAACCTGTTGCCATACACCGGACACAGATTTAGACTTCGAGCGACTACTAGACATGTCTACTAGAATATCTGAGATAAATAAATCCAATTGTGGCTTTTCTTGGTAGCCGAAGTGTAGGCGGGAGGGGAAAAGCATTCCTCGCAAGTGCCGAGTCGATTTCCACGTGTTGTACATTTATCTATGTAATTATGTTTAATGACGCTTTTTATAATTATAACTATACTGATGACGTCACATAATGATTTGCATTTTTAAAATATCAATGTTTAAAGTCTGATAGATGAATCGCTATTTTTCCATTTGTTTTGCAAAAAAATCAATTAGGTTCTTAATATGACATTATTAATCTTTCTATTGTTATATGGATATGCTAAGTCTCATAAGGTATAGTCAGAGAGCACCAAGTGCTAAATATCTTTATTCCTACAAATCTGACGATTATTATTATATCACACCATTGCTGCATATCCTGTGTAGTTTCTACAGGGTAGACAGAAAGAACCAAGTGCCAAAGTCTCTAATACACATACACACATCTCTTCCTCTTCATACACACAACAGTTTCTGAGACCTCTATTCGCTGTCCTGACAGAATAGATGAGGAGTGTCTATGGTTCAATATAAAACAAAAAACAAAATTTTTGAACAACTTTAATAATATCTCATGAATTATAACAGCAAATATTATAGTCTTCCACCTGGACTATAGATCTTTCCAAATGAAACCACTTAACCTGAAGGTGCCACTCATGTCCCAGTTGAATATCCGCTCCCCAGGTCCCTTACCACCAGCTCCAGCAATAACGATCAACGGCATGAAGTGTTCTGCTGCTCTTGGTGGATGGGCATCGTCTGCTCCAGGATGGTTCCTCCAAGATATCAGTTGTTCGTGCCTCTTCTCATCTTCACTTGTGCAAGCTCTATATAGAAAGTCATCGAACTCAGCATTGACCACCTTACCCGAGTTCCTACTGGTCATGTACGCCCTCATGTTATGGTAAGACATACCCGATCCGATAATCGCTACACCCTGTTTTCTGAAGCCTTGCAAGACTTTACCGAGTTGGTAATGCATTTCGGGATCTTGGTGCGACATAACCGATACCTGAACTATTGGTATATCAGCAGCCGGGTTTATGAGCATCATTGGAACGAAGACCCCATGGTCCCACCCCCTGTTCGGATCTAATTTTGAGTCCCAACCAATTTTCTTCAGTTCATTGTGTATTTGCTTCGCTAATTCAGGTTCTCCAGGCGCTTCATACTTATATCTGTAAGATTCTGGCGGGAATCCATAATAGTCAAAGTATAGAGCGTGTTTTTGTCCTGATGATATAGTTACTTTGTTCTCTTCCCAATGTGCAGTGACTAGGATGATGGCTTTGATCTCTTTGAAGTTGATGTGGTTCTGTATCTCATCACGGAGGAAGCGTGTCAGCCCAGCATGGCCCTCGTCTCCTAACAACGGTAACGGACCCCCACCGTGGTTGACAAATATAGCTGGTCCTACCACTGCCATCCTTCTCACACTACTACTGAAGTATTTTATTATGTTCATAGACAACAAAGACATAAACACTATAAACGCTACTTGGATGAATATAGCTAGTGTGTTGATTATCAACATTAATGCGGTTTTTAAAACTAAAACATTAAATCAACTGAATAATCATTGTTTACGATTTGACCTCGATTAACTTTGATCGGTTGTTTGCTGTTCCAGATTTCGTAATTAATTCGAACACTTGATTATAATCGCAACATTTATTTAACAACTATTGTTCGGTAAGTTTTAAATGCAACGCACAGAATATATTTAACTGATTATAAATGTATACTCATTTGTCAAGGATTGTAATCCTTTCAATAGACTCAGCTGATAATGACAGTGACGGTGACTTTTGAATTGTTTTTATAATCAAGATAACAGACAACATTTTCATGCCAAAAATTTTTCTTACAATCATTATTTATTTATTCATTCTTATTTAAACTTGCGAATAACTTGAAATAACGTTTAATTGAGGATTTTCAACCAATTTTATCTTATGCCGAATACGGGGGAATACTTGAAAATAAAAAATAATTGAGAAAAGAAAACTTTTCTTTAAAGCATCGTAAAGACTAGTCACAAGACGCTCAAATTACTTTATAGTTATTGGCTGAATAAAGTATGACATCGGCAAACGAGTGTTAACATATAAAAAAAACTAGATTAGAAAAATGGCGTCTTTGTGAGTTGTCCTTTTCGCTCCTCACAATCAGATTTTATTGCAATCATAACATCACATTCACAATGTTTGTATGAGCGATGCGGACTGATGCGAGTTAAGTTAGCACTTATACTTGTAAATAGTTAAATTAAGACAGTAGGTTACTAAAATGATTCGTTTGGTCGAGGCATCCGTGCCTGGCATCTTTTGTCACCAAAATGTTTCGATAATATATAAATCCGGGCATATTTTTCACGCATTTTAGTGTGGTTTATGGTAAAGTCTTACAATGGACAAGAAAAGTAAGAAAAAAACTGTGATCAAACGTAAGAGTGACGAAACGGTGGAAAGTGAAAAAAAGAAAATGGTTGTTAGAGGAAAGAGTGAAGATAAAGAGAAGGTGGAGGTTGTGAACCAGGTGGTCGAGGTGCCAGTGGAACAGGGTCAACAGATTGTTCATACAGGTCAACTGGTTGAGGGTAACTTTGAGCAACCGGTCTTCGTCAATATGAAGGGTGAACCGGTGCAGCTGGGGCCCAACACGGTCATACTATACGAGCAGAGTGGAAATCCGTCGAATTTCGCGTTCGGCGGCATGTGGTCCATGGACTCCACTGGCAGGATCGTCATGGCGGAGACGATTTACGATGTGAAAGGCGAACCTGAAGAAGAGAACACGACTTTCGTTCAGAACACTGCTGAAGTCAGTAATGTAAGTCTTTTGCTTGTATATTTCTATATAAAACACTCCAGCTGGTGCAGTAACAATATATACACAGTGGCTGGCAGCGGTTGGATGTGAAGAGCTGGAAATCGAACTCAGTGGCGGGCTGTTGGAGAGGCCTGTGTCCAGCAGTGGATGATGTGTATGTGCGTACATATTTGTACCCAATGAAGGGGCCTAGAGGGACGATATAAAAACGATTATAATAGTAATATTTCTACATATATCCAAACATTATACTATGGTTAAAATATGCAAATGCTTTAGTCAGTTAAATCTGTTTTCTAAATAAGATACCACATAAAGATAAACAGTAGAACACACTAAATAGGATATTTCTTTTTTTATAATTATCACATGATATATATATAGCTTATGTCCAGCAGTGGAACGGAAAAGGCTGATGTGATGATGATGATGATATATAGCTGTGTATACCTTACCCTTGGTTTTAGATTTTGGGTTTAAATTGTCGTAAACATCAGAATGGCAAAAATATCATATAATATCTTAGGCCTTTTCCACTAAACACCATCTGGTCCCAAAGTAGGTCTGAGGAGTCTGTGTCATGTTAGAAATTGAAAACCAAAGTATATGCCTAGATTTAAGATTATTTTTGATTAACTCATGAACAGTATCAGTAAATACTTACTATTTGTCAAGGTGCAGTTGATTCATGGACAACTTTATATACAACTACAAAAATTGTTTATTAATTTGGTATCATATAATTCTTTACCAGTTGATATGATACTAAAACATTTTTCTTGTCTATGTCATAATTTGATGGGACATTTAAAAAATATATAAAACAATAGGATTAATAATGTGAGTGAAGATAAAAGTATTCTCTTGACTATTTGAACAAAGCAGTGAAAACCTAGTGGTTAAGAATTCAGCCTCTCACTCCAGGGGTGCTGGGTTCAAATCCATGGCGTGCACCTTTTTACAAATAGTAAGTTTTAAGTTTAAATATCATTTCCCTAAGGTGAATGAAAACATTGTAAAAAAACCTTAAAATTTATATTTAAAAAAAATTCTAAGGTGTGTGAAGTCTGCCAACCTGCACTTGGCCAGCGTGGCAGACTATGGCCTTAACCCACTCAATATGAGAGGAAGCCCATATTCCAAAAGTAAAATGATAAATGGGTCAATTATTATTTATTTATATACCTAAACAAATTTCGAGAATCATCATCATCAGCCTTTGGATGTTCACTGCTGGTCATAGGCCTAACCTAACTGGCGCCACTCCCTCTAGTTCTGGGTCTTCTGAATCCAGCAGCTTCCCACATTCTACAATTCTTTCTGATAATACAATTGAACAATGATTTCACAGAATACTTTAGGTCTATTTAAGTGCTAACATTAGTTCATGAATGGCTGAATAAAGACCAGTGAGTATATGATGAAACTTTTAAAGTAAACTCTATCGAGCTACTTTACCTAATAGAGGACATGGCGGAGAAGACTTTGGAGGTATCAGAACATAATCTACTAATTTAAGTACCCATTGTACTTTATGAGCCATTCAGTCACTTTAGCACAAGATCTGCCCACCATCTAATTGGTGTTCATGTCTGTGGTGATGTTTCAAGATATTTATCTTGAAAATTTTTTATTTCAGTCATTAAAAATTTTGCCCATGTTATATACTTAAGGAGTTCCATAAATTTCCTGATCATGTTCCAGCAACAAGTTGAAGACTCCAGCAACACATACCAGCAGTTTGAGCTGAGCAACAGCGCACAAGTGGAGGGCCAGGAGTATGAGGTGGCCATCATCGAGAATCCCACTGATGCAGCAGAGAGGTGCATATATATGTAAACATTACTATTATTATTATGTATTATTAATAAACAAACATTTAGGAGAAATTGATGAAAATAAAGGGGGTGAAAGTAGTTAAGAGTTTAGAGCTGTTCTGTCTATTTGGTCCATGGAGCAAAGATTTTTGGGTTTCAGTTCAAATTTGAGCCAAATTGATATGTACATGATATAATGTATGTATGAGCACATATCACTCATTGGCGACTAGAGTGTAATACGAGGGGGCGTTGTTAAGTTCGCGGAATGAGGGACAAGGAGGGAAAAACTATACACAAGTATACTATTATTTACATTATAAAAAGTATACTATTATTTACATTATAAAAAACTATACACAAGTATTAAAGAAGCAACATTTTCCAATGAAGATCATGATTATATCAAATTAGAAAAATTTATACAAGATAAAATCAAACTCAGCAGGATAATAAAATATAAAGTAGAAAACTTACCCTTAGACGACTGGATCACACAAGATATAATTAAAAGCATAAACCAAAGAAATAAAGCATGGATTAACTATAAGAAAAATGCCGCCGATAAAAAAACAGAAGAATTATTATTGCAGGAAAAAAACAAAGTAAAAAACATGATAAGAATACAAAAGAAAAATTACTTCTATAAAGCTTTTGAAAAATGCAGGAGGAACCCGAAGAAAATGTGGACACTAATTTCCAGTCTGGCCAATAATAGGGTTAAAAGTGTTACTGTTCCTATGAAACTTGAAATTAATTCTAAAATTGTTACTGACTGTAAAGAAATATGTGAATCTTTCAACACTTACTTCTCATCCATTGGCTCAATTTTGGCCAATCACATTCCTTCACAGTATCACTGTACAAATACACTACCTCTCAAGGAGACCAATACATCAATAAACACCCTAAGTTGTTTTAGACCATGCACTCGAAACGAATTAATTAAGATTATAGACAATTTAGATTCTAACACTAGTTCAGGCGTAGATATGCTAAACACTAAAACTCTAAAATGTATAAAAAACCTAATAGTAGATATGTTAGTACCTTGCTTTAATAAATGCCTACTTGATGGTGATTTTCCCGATAGTCTTAAAGTAGCTAAAGTTAGTCCCATCTACAAATCTGGCTCTAAAACTAACCCAAGTAACTATCGACCTATTTCAGTACTTCCACTCATGTCGAAAATTTTTGAAAAAATTATCTACAATAGAATGTATGAACATCTTGACAAAATTAATTTTCTCTGCAAGCAACAATACGGTTTTAGGCCTAAATCAAGTACTTTATCAGCTGTCATTGATCTTATTACAAAAATAAAAGAATCTATTGATAAAAAACAAATAGTTATGGGCATATTCATAGACCTTAAAAAAGCATTTGACACGGTCAGTCATTCTCTACTTCTCGGCAAATTAAGAAACTTATTTGCTGGCAAAGCTTACAAAATTTTAGAATCTTACCTAGAAAATCGATTCCAATTAGTTCAAATAGAAAATTCAAAAAGCAAGCTAGCTGAAATAAGATACGGAGTTCCACAGGGATCAATTCTCGGCCCACTGCTGTTTCTAATTTATGTAAACAATATAACAGAATTAGGTATTTCAGGAGATGTAACACTATATGCAGATGATACGTGTATTTTTTATTATGGCAACAATATTAATGAATTTATAGGTAAAACTCAAAGAGATTTGAACACTCTTGACACTTGGTTCAAATCTAATCTGCTAACAATTAACACCAGCAAAACCTCTTACATGATATTTGCTGCAAAGAATAAAAAAATTGATGATTTTGTAGCGCCCTCTGTAAATAACGTTATGTTAAAAATGTCTAATCAGGAGAAATATCTTGGACTTATATTAGATAGAAAACTCACTTGGAAATTACACATCACTCGGATTCGAAAAAAGTTAACATCTCTCTTGGCCAATTTGCGAAATTTGTCAAAATATGTACCAAATAAAATCCGAATAGTTATATATAATGCCTTGATAAAACCGCACATTGAATACTTAATAGAAATTTGGGGTTGTGCAGCTTCATCAAATCTACTACCACTACAAAGAGTACAAAATAAATTGATAAAAGTCCTATATAACTTAGATTACTTAACACCCACTGAAACTGTCTACAAAACAACTAAGCATCTAAATATAAACCAATCATACCATTATAATACATGCTTACTAGTCAGAAAAATACTAAATAAAACAATACAGACACATTTACAGTTCACCACTAGGTCTCCCACTAAATATACAAAGAGACGCAACAACACTAATCTGCTGCTGCTGCCAACAGCCAGGACAAGCTATGGTAAACGAAACATAAAACATGAAGGGGCAAAGATGTACAATGACTTGCCAGTGAATATAACTAATATAAAATCCTACACTAAATTTAGAAAATTACTAAAGCAACATATAATAAATAAAAGTAATAAATAACTAAACTTACATACAAAATTTAAAGTTATTATATTACAAAATTAAATTTTCAATAATAATATAAGAGTATACAGTATGCAATCTTTAAAAAATAAACATAGTTGAAAAGAGTTCAAGAGTAAAAGAGTTAAATGCACACCTGCATCCGAACCGAAATATTATCATACTTTATCTTGATGTATACATTAGCTCTATTTCCAAAACGGGACCTACGTATGCTTGAAAACGCTATATATATTCAATTTATTAAGTTTAAGAGTCAACTAAATTGTTTAAAAAAAATTAAATCGCACAAAGTGTCGTGGACATATTATCAACCCGTAATTTAACATGGTATAACCAGTCAAATCTTTTCCATCAAGTAACCAACTACAATACGTGGGAGTATAATACTAACAATATAAAGAAAAGTCGATACAGCGTTCGCGCTCGAGCCTCGTCTAGATCAAGAACTTTAAGAACACAATTCTATTTACTGCTGCGACAAAGCCAGTGGTAAGCGGCTGTAAACACTTCCCATTCCAGTACTCGGTATAAATAGCTCCGCGACATAACGAGAAAACGATTCATTTTATTATTTATCACTTTCATCAAGCCTTTTATCGTTCCACTATTGAACGTGGGGACGTTGTCTGCCGTACTGGTGAAGTGAACGTTAGCAGAATTTACGTGCCTTTTAAAACATAATGATGTTTTCTAATATGCGTAGGCTACGTCGCGAAGTTTTGCATCACCGTTATGGAAAGTGAATGCCTGATTTAAGTCCTAGACCCCCGCTATTGAACGGTAATAATTAAGCCACCGCGCTGTTACTCCTTGCTCCCCGTTAAAAAGATACAGTATTGAGAAGAGTTATTTCTCACGGAGCCGATCCCGCAAAATTCTAATTCTGTAAAGTTTTATTTCGTTTCTCTACCTCGCATTAATTAATAATTCAATGTTATGGTTAAGGCCGCCTTCAATTCGCTCAAGCTTCCATTTAATTAACTTAAATAAAGAAAAATAATAATCGACCCATTTACCATTCCACTGTTGAAATATGGGTCTCCTCTCATATTAAGAGGGTTAAGACCATAGTCTGCCACGCTGGCCAAGTGCGGGTTGGCAGACTTCACACACTTTAGAATTCTTTTTTTTATAAATTCTAAGGTGTGCAGGTTTTCTCACGATGTTTCCTTCACCGTTAGCAAGTGATATTTAAGCTTAAAACGCACTTTTTTGTGAAGAGGTGCGCACCATGGATTTGAACCCAGCACCCCCGGAGTGAGAGTCTGAATTCTTAACCACTAGGCTATCACTGCTTGAATATAGGTACAGTTACCCCGTATTTCGTCAGTGTACTAAGTTCAAGGCATCTTTGATCTAAGCCGTAATAATGTAGTTACTGTTCCCTTCATTGTTGAACTGGTTGTTAAGGTTAAATTACTCTAAAATGAACGTATGGCTCTTAACAAATGTATGCCAATTTTTTTCACCATCACCAAAGGTTGACTGGTAGGGAATGCCACTATCCATTGAGTCCGCCTTCTGTTAAACTTACCTAGTTTTTTTTAGGTTTTACAATAAAGAATGAATAAATAAATGTAAGTAGGTTTAAGTAACTGTAACGACACATAAGCGAATAAATAATTCATTTACTCGTTCATACTCCGCTTCCGCTCCACTGCTAGTAAATTAAAGAACAGGTCGTACGTGAGCCCGATAGGCGGAACCGTCCAAACCCGAGCGATTTTTGGAAAGTTAAGCAACTTAAAGCTTGTGCTGCATGAGCAAGAGCGAAACCTTTATTAATTCATATTCAAGCAAAGTTTGTAATTTTTATTTAACTGCCTGCTTTAACTTCGTTTGACTGCCTCGTTGGTCGAGTGGTTGCAAGCGCCACTGCCGATCGTTAGATCCTGGGTTCAAATCCCGGGTAGGGTACTATTGGAATTATCTAATTTAGAATTTCTAATAGTGACTCCGAGTCGATCTGTGCCCGGTGTATGGCAACAGGCTCACCACCTATTACATGGGACGAAGCGTAACTAGTGAAACGTGGGAGTGTATTACACTCCTCTGCCCACCCCTTCGGGCATTACAGGCGTGATGTTACGTTTTTAAAGCAAACGATCCCCCACTAATATTTATTGATTACAGTTACTCGTAGTCACCTCCATCCGATCTCAAATGACATCCGCAAGCCTACCCTGAATAAAACCGTCTACCACTTTCAGTGATAACATTTGCATTGTAAATCTCAAGTGAAAGAAAATTTAAATTTTACTGTATATAAGCGAAGAATGAAATATAATTTCGTATAACTTGTCTCAAGTGCAACTTGTGTGCAGTGATAGCCTAGTGGTTTGAAATTCGACCTCTCACTGCGGGAGACCGGGTTCAAATCCTAGCGCGCACCTCTTA
>DWJK01001648.1:0-15000 GCA_018248815.1 Croniades pieria auraria
TGTGTGTGTGTGCGTGTATGTGTGTGTGTGTATGTGTGTGTATACAGATATATGTACATGTGTGTTCGTGTGTGTGTGTGTGTGTGTGTGTGTGTGTGTGTGTGTGTGTGCGTGCGTGTGTGTGTATGTGTATATGTATATATATTGTTTGCAACACGTACTTAAGTAACAAAACAGAACCACCTAAATTATCATCGAATTGTATAGTGTCTTTTATCGCATTTTCACATGCCTTCCATATGATTGTGATGGGCTACAGAAATGATTAGCGTTCTTCACAGGGGGCAACCTTGAATTACGTCATGTGATAGGGAGGGGGTCAACGAAGTATGGCAATGTGTGAAACGAGATGGGGGATTCGTGGACTTGTGACGTCACATGACAATTACACATTAAAACGCGTAACTTTCATAGTAAATAAAAATGTTTAAAATATTACCATATATTTTGTCTGTTTAGGTGTTAAATATATGACGTAATAACAGAGGGGGAAGGGGTAAAAATATCATGAAACTCGTGTGACGCAATGTTTGGATGAAGTCTAATGTTGAATAGAATGTAGTATATATGTACGTCTGTACCGTTGTTTTACGTATGAACAGTATTGTACAAGTAACCCAATTACTTTATTGGACTTTAGGCGTGCTCCTAAATAGTTATTGTTCACTAAACAACTTCCACAGAAGTAGTGTATGATGTGTAATAATAACAATATATTATATTACCAATTTTCAATATTACATATTTCGTTAACATTATCATGCCTATAATTCATAAGATTGGATTAAAAACATCATCACAAAGTATTTAAAAGTTCTCGATTCTTAATAATATATGGGCACTATAAAAAGACCTTGTACAAACAGGTGATACGCTATGACCATAAAAACTTCGTCAAGACACTAATGTTCTTAGCATAATTCGCTGCATAGTAGAAATGATAATGACAATGATAAGTAAATATAAATATAGCCACCATCACGGTTTCCCGTTCGTTAGAAACCGTCGCTATTTATAATTTGTTACGAACATTTAGTGCCTTGTATGTAACAGCGGTGCAACATTGACTAATCAAAGCGGTATTGTTATTATATTATGTCCATTCTATCCAGCCGCGCGGGTGCCGACAAACCAACACTACCCGCTCTCTAGCGGTGGCGGGAGAAATCGAAGTTTCCATAACCAGATCATATCACTGCTATAGGTAGTATCATGACACGGTGCAGGCGGCGGTCGCCGGTGACGCTAGCGCTGCACGCGAGTGAGTCGATGTCGGAGTTAGTGTTTCACGTATGAGTAGATGACAATGCCGGCTATGATAAAGCCGAAGGTGATGGTGAGGGGCTTGTATAAAGACCTCTTGAGCGCGTGCCACTTTTCGGCGTCGCGCGCGCGCCGCTTCATGGCGGACACGCGGTCGGCCAGATCGCGCGCGCGCCTGCGGCGCAGCGAGTCGCCGCTCGAGCCCGCGCTCGCGCCCGCGCTTTCGCCGCTCGCTCTGCGACACCATACGCACAAATTGACACCTTCGCACCTTAGCACACTCGCAGTCCTATTACTATAAAGGAAAATTACATAACTCCACGCCCATCCTTACCCGAAGGGAAAAGAGCAGTGAGAATAACGCAGTATAGCTATGTACTTACAGAGGAGTGTAGTATTCCCATTTTCTACGAGTTACATTACACGCTCCATGGAATAGAGGATGCGTCTAATGCTGTAGATGTAACATATTACTAGGAATTTCAATTTTAAAAAACCCAATTATACTTTGCCGGGACAAGGGATCGAACCCAGAACTTTTTGCTCAACAGCCGCGCGTACAATTACTAAATCAGTGAAACAGTCACGAAAAACAGCCTGTCGAATTAAAAGGTATTGGCGAAAAATCTAATATTATTTAATTTTTTATTTATTATTACATTAATATAACCGATGAAATGTGAAAAATAAAAACTTATTGTGAATCCTACACATTTGCAACTACGAATTTATTTGTCTACTTCACATAGATCTAGTTGAGACCTGCTCATAACAAGACTGTACTTTCAACAACAAGTGGTTTTGAATATTGGAAGGCAAGAAAGAGAAACATTAAAGAAGAATAAGACTTACACATCGGCCGCTGCGGCCGCTGAGGGCTCATCGTCCTCGTCATCAGCAGACGAAGCGGGACGCGAGGACTCGCGAGCTGGCGGAGTGGGCGGCTCCTCGTCCGAGCTGGACTCCGGCGATGTCTGGAACTTCAGGTTACCTGCCCACGACATATCTATCAAACTGCATGTCATTACACTTCATCCAGGCGTACACAAAAAAGTATGAAACGCTTAATTTACACATACACAACAGTAACAACGACTCGTAGAAAATACGGGACGATCCATAAACTGAGACACCCAAATTTCAGGACATTAGATTGCTCCATATCTGTTCCTCAGATGAGCCCACATTTTAATACAAGTCTGCTTGATATATATCTGGCGTTTTTCAGTATCCATTTCCACGGCCTTTTTGCCGTCTTATTGTTGCGTCACTGTTTAATTGTAAACAAACCTTTGGTTTTTTTATGTTTTAATACGAGTTTTGACGGTCATTACTCGTGGCCGGTCAACATTATTTCAGGTGTTCTTTGCGGAGCATTCACTTTGACGCTTATTCTGTCATGTCTTATTCTACGCGACCACAGTAATGTTATATCCACAGGAAAAATATGATACTAAAATATCCGTGGGTGGATACTCTAGGAACTACAATCGCCTAGAAACGCCTAATTCTATAAATTGACTTAATATTTAATGTCATATTTTCGCATTGCTAGAATATGACTAGATGAGTCCAAATAAACTCTATGTCACACTTCACTATTCACTTTTTTTTTTCTAGGCGTGACAATATTAGAATTTCTGGATGTCCCGTAACATGTAACGACATATAAAGCGAACAATTAATTAACCAAGCGGCGAATGAAACTTGCATGACTTTTGTATTTTTTATGAATTTTGCTGCTACGTTGAAGCGTCGAGTTTACGACAAAATGAAGTTTCGTGCATCCTTGTACTATTTTGTACAGACGTATTACAATCGCATTCCATGCAGATTTTCATACTCAGCGTTTTAGTGTGTCGGCGAACATTGGCTGTGGCCGCCCGCGTCAATGAACAAGACTAGTACACCGGATTTAGTAACACCTGTCCAGATACGAAACGCGAGCGTCTCCGCTATAGAAATGTGCGACAGATAAATTAAATACATATTTATAACGTATATACACATGACTTACAAAGTGTTAGTGAACCTGAAAAAAAATAGTATAAGTTCGGAAGATTTAACTATTTCTTTTTGGAGGCGCAAGGAATTAACGCTTTGATAACGTTCTGGCCACAGGACTTACCGAGCGACGTACTGCTGGGGATGGCGGGTAGCGGACGCGCGGGCGCGAGCGTCAGGCTCTCGGCCCGCGGCGGCGGCGGCGGCGCCCTCTCCTCCGCATCCTCCGCTACCGCGGAGTAAATGCTCTCGTCCATGTTCTGGTCTTCCTTCTACAATGACAAAATGTTGCCTTATAAGGACATAAGGTTTCGATGTAGTAGAACTATGTCTGGTCTAAAGGGTATATCGGGCACTCGGTGCTCTCTGTTTACCCCGTAAGGAACCTAATTTAATCACTTATTAAATTGTAGAAAATATCAATGAAACACGTACGTAGTCAGGATTGAATCTCTTAGCTCCCTCAATAATGGCCTGATAGGAGAACCGCAGTTGGTCCGGTGTCTGTATCAGGCCCATGCGGTCGCGGCGCATTTGGAGTAGTATTTGTTGGATATCCACACTACCCAAACCCTCCTTTTCAATCTATAACAGAAGATCATAATATCCTTACATTTACATTTTTCATCATCATCCCCCAAAATGGGAGGCTGAATTACATACGGTTAAGATGTCATAGAACTTCAATTAAGTAAATGTAAGTTTTAATTTGAAAATTAAAATGTATGTAACAAAAACTTACAATAACCAGACAAGAATCGACCAAGCAAAAAGTTCCAGATCTGCCGATGCCTGCGCTGCAATGTACGACTGGAGGCCCGGCGTTCGGTTCCAAGGCCCCCGACTCGCGCACCCTCTTCAGAAACCCCAAGAACGCCACGGGTGAAGTCGGCACGCCGAAGTCCGGCCAAGTGGTGTAGTGGAATTGAACCACTTCACGACTCTCCTCACTTTCCATGTCGTAGATCCTAAAATAGTGTCAGAAATATTTACACCTCTAGATATTTCGCATAGCTTATAAATATTTCGTTGCTTGCAAAAAATAAAGTTGGGATTAATTTTAAAAGTTGTAGTGAATGTTTCTAGACGCTAATACATATTTAAATGGAATAGTAGAAAAACAATTGTGCGTAGAGCTACGCGCGATAAAAATGAAACTTCTAACTGATTATTTATAGATGGTAGGATATCTATCACTTTAATTCTATGAAATGTGTCAATGTTAACACGGTGTAAAAATTTATTCAATGTAATAAAAAGAATTTGCCTCAGATGCTTGGATATGGCAGCGATAATCTTGGATCAATAGCCATGCGACCGCTAAAATACGCAATGCAAGATGTCTGAAGATTATTTAATGCATGGTCAATGAGAGCCAAGCGATGTTTTATGGAGGAGGTATAGTAAAATCTGCTCTCAAATTTTATCGGAATTTTAGGCAACTTAACTACTTCATAACGTTGAAGAAGAAAAAACGTAACATCACGCCTGTAATCCCCGAAGGGGTAGGCAGAGGAATGTAGCACACTCCCACGTTTCGCAAGTTACGTTTACGTCCCATGGAATAAGTCTTGAGCCTAATCCCATAAACGGGGCACAGATCCAGACTCCGAGTCACTACTAGAAATTCTAAATTAGGAAAACCAATAGAACCCGACCCGAGTTTGAACCTAGATCGTCCCGATCGTCAGTCGTGCTTGTAACCACTCTACCCACAAAGTGGCGATGAAAAGAATAATGCTGAATTAGGTTGAACCAATAAACAAAAATACCATCAATTGTGTAATCATAGTACAAAATTTACATATGTATGTATGTACATATGCATGTATATATGTATGTATATATGTGTGTACATATGTATGTATGTGGGCCATTGAGTTGAGCGGATTTCAAAAAGTCATAGAAAAAAACTACAAAGCTTAGGGAAGATAATTTATATTTATAACAAAGTAATCACATGGGAATTTTCTTTGTTAACAATAACATCACTGAGATGTGAGCCATCTAAACGTGTACACTCCTCGAATCTAGACCTCAAATTCGTGAAAACTCGCTGGCACGTTGCTCGTGGAATAGCCGACATCGCCTCGCGAATGTTGTTTTCGAGCTGGGCAAGCGACGTCGATTTATTGGCGTAAACGCGGCTCTTAATGTAACCCCAGAGAAAAAATCCAGTGACATGAGGTCTGGACTCCGGAGACCACGTAATGTCCTCTCGACGCGATATTAGTTTTCCACTAAACATCTCGTTTACAACTGCTAAAGACTCATTGAAAGTAAGGGATTTTTTTTTAAATATATGTATTTAGCCTAGCAAATAAGTAGACGGATGTCGTTTCATCTTGTTGAAACCAGGTCCTGCTGTTGTAGGCTTCAAAATTATGCAGTTGTGGAAAGGAAAAGTTACGTAACATTGTTGTGTAGTGATCAGAATTTACAGTTACAGTCGGGCCTCGCTCATTTTCGAAGAAATGGGGTCCGATAATTCCTTCAGCCGACATGGCCATGACAGCCCAAACTGTAACCTTAAGTTAAGGTGTTTTAATTTGGGATTTTCTACGGCCCAGTACAAACAATTTTGTTGTTGACAAATCCACTTAAATGAAAATAAGCTTAATCGGAAAAGAGAATATTGTTCAAACTTTGCAAACAATCTAACATTCATTCGGCAAAAGCACGGCGTAGATGGCGGTCGTTCGGTTTCAATTCCTGGATTAATTGAAGTTTATACGGGTGAAATTTAAGATCTTTTACCAAAATACGCCTTAATGATGTTCTTGATGTGGCGAGCTCAGATGATCTCTTTCGGGATGATAACTGAGGATTGCGCTGTACGAACCTTGCGACTTCGCATACAGATTCCTCAGTTCGTATCGACCTTGAACGTCGCACAGGTTTCTGATTCAGTGTTGAACCCGTAGACTCGAACTTTTTAACCCAAGACCTGATCACACTTTTACTAGGACATTGATTTAGATCATATAAATTAAACTCAGAGCGCAATAGTCGCCACGTAATAGTGCACGACTCGCCATTTTTGTAATAAACCTTTACACAGAACTCACGCTGCTCACCGGTAAAATGCTCCTTAGGGACTAAATTTCCGAGAACCAAGCTACTTATCCCCACTACCCGCGCCCCGCTTCCGCGCGCCTGTCGCGATCAGTGCGATTTTGAAATTCGCAATTCACAATAAAAAAAGTTTCAGAAGTGACTTTAATCCATTGCAATTCCATCAAACGCGTAATACACGCGCCTTCCACGATGCTTACAGCATTTTCGCTTTGCTCTTTGCACGATATTGCTTTTGTATCTTTTGAAAACTTTATACAGCGTCAAACACTGGTAAACCGTAACCGAACTAATTTAATAAACAGTCTAAACTTTAACAATGCTTTTGTAATAAACAGTGTAGGGTTTCCTAAGTTAGGAGTCAAACGGGTCCGATATGTGACTTCATAGCCACCCGTCGAAAAGTTCAGTCTGCCCTTGACAAGTACAGTCCATTGATTTGATAAATAAAATGTAATGTTGGTGTAAGCCGAAACATTTTCTGTACTCGACGAACTGTTGGTAGGAAAAATCTTACATGTCATATTATTTTCTCAAGAAACTGACATGTAGGAGTCCTGACATTCTCCGTATAAGCTCCCAAAACATGAAAAAGCGAAAGATATTTCTATTATTCTTGTCAATACCAAATAATATTACTAGTTACAGCTGGAATTAAGCACTACCTATTACGGTATAAAAATATATGTAAGTGGACACATCAATTTAATGGACGTAGCGGTGAGCTGACAGTCGCCTACGGTCAAATCAATTAAGTATATTGGAACTCGACAACATCGACATCTAGTATATCTGCACCTATTGGCGCGGGCGTTAATTAATTTCATACATGACCCTTTTTTTTTCTAGAAATGTTACGAGTTCTACGTAAACTGCACTCGCAACGAAATTTCATACAAGACTGTTATAATTAATGATAAACATTCATAGTTTATCGGTTATTATACGTCGCGTGCACGAATGCATGCTCGTAACGATCTGTCAACATGAAAGTTTTGGCCGTGACCAAGTCCGTGAAAGTGGGTGGTACAGTTCTGTTTACCAACAATGTACTGCGGAAGGTTAAGTTTAATCATATCTACATATGTATATACCACAGCCGGAGAGCGGACCGCCTATTACGTAATGTCTTATATATAACCTAGGACTCTTCAAAGCTACGATAAATAGACTTTTCCTATGCATGCGTGATATGTTTCGCGTTGCAAATGTAACTAAAAACCAAAGGTGACTATGGAATCCCTTCATCGCTGCAAAAATTCGCCGTGGACGACCGCCCTTAGGACGCGTGTGCGCTCGCTCTCTATCTTGCGAGGTTAAGGTCGAAAGCTTGCCTGTCATACATTAACAAAAAAAAACTATATCATCAGATAATGACAATCCTCGCCACTCTATTAAATTGTTTATGTTTTAAATTAATCTTCCATTAAGATAAAGAGATGTATTTAAGGTGATTCAATTTTTCTCAATGTTGGAAACGGCAAGTCACCGTCACTTCGTTCTCGAATAGGAAATATAGTAAATTATATTTAAAAAAATTGGATATAAACGCAATATTGCCATATCGAATTCAGTTCAAGTGAAGAATAAATGTGTGAGTCACTGCAGTATGTCGACTTATTTCTAGACTAGCAAGAAAAGTCTTATAACTGAATCCATTAACCAGTATATCGTTATCATTTATTTATTACAAGATTATTTAATCAAATACTAATGTGGCGTAATATGAATCATCATATGGTTTTTTTGTAGATTAGTCACATCATCATCATCGCGCTGTACCTTTCCATTGCTGGATACGTGCTTCTTCAACAGCACGTTACTGAACTCAATTTTCAGCTTTGATTATTTAAAATGTTGTTGTTGTGGTTGTTAAAATGTTGTTAATCCGGATCAGAGTAAGATAATATTAAAATGTTTCTCTTACTTGAACACCCTGGTACAGTAGTAACTGCAGTCCTCCTCGCTGATCTGCTCAACGGTCAGATTCACGTCGTTCAGCACCATCTTCTGCTGCTCGCCGATGCCATGGGGCCAGTACCAGTGGCATTTGATCTCGCTCTTCTCCACAATCTTGTTCAGCATGAGGATGGCGCGGCTGTTCTGCTCCCACACCATCAGCCAGAAGTGGCCAACGGTGAATACGAGCGGCCCCTGCGTGAGGATGTACTTGCGGTTCGCGCGATCCATCTAATCAGACAATATCACCAAGTGTCATTAAATGTCATAAAATGTTACTTGCATTCGTTATTTACACGAATGGCGTCTATAATGGAATGTTTTCCAACTTTTAATCAGGTTTTTAATATTTTCTCATCTTCATTTCTACGTGGAAAAAAGGGCTTCAAAGAATCTTAAGTGAAATCAAGTTGTGAGCGGCGATACGAAGATAGTGTATGGAAAACTTTTTATTCCAATGACATTAAAAAGTTATATCCTTTGTGATTGGAATAGTATTCAGAATAGAGTAGATAAAGCTATATCACCAAGTAAAGAACTGAATATAAGAGCTACAAAATGTCAAAAGTAACTGAATAATAAAAAGGTCTTTAGGAGTAACGATATTATGTATAACACCTATATAAATCGTGCTTCTTTCAGAATAAAAAGGTATGAGACCATTGTCAGCTACCCTAGACAAGTAGGGTTTGAGGGACTTATGTTTTAATCATAAAAACGTGCAGAATATCATCCAATCAGAGAGGCGGGATTGACTGAATACTAAACGGTTAATTTATTCAATATTTATTATATTTAATACATTTAAGCTAAGGCCGCTGTTGACGAAAGTTCTTGAACGTATAAACGCTAATAAACGAAGAATAATATTCTAGTTTTCTCTCATACCTATTTATGAGAAATTCTCCACCGCCCGCGGCTGGGCGCTGTATTACATGAAAACTGATAAGCTGGTTAGTTATCGGTTACGAGACACCGTAGGCATTATTATTGTATAGTGGAAATTAAAGTGAAGGTCCTGAAATATAAGTTGCGCAAAGGTTGTTCTCATTACCCAGCCCAATTCTTATTTTGACTCGACATAAATTATTGATTTGACGAAAACTATTGATTTGACGACTTGACGAAAAGAACAATAGAAGGTTTCGAAAGAGAAACTGCAAATTGCTATCTTTAAAACATTTCAGTCGCATCCTCAAAGTCCTACTGTCCACAACCAATTTTATTCTTATTAAAATTTGATGACAAAAGCCGTAAACAGATGGAGAATCGTAAAATAATGAAGTATGTTTGTAACAAAACGCTACTTCGGCACGAGTTCTTGCTCTGATAAGAAACCGCCGCGCTACAGGACAGCAATGTCTTGATGATACGTAAACTCCTCGCTATCTACGAAACTACTCTCAAAATCTATTCGTCTCTACATTACGTATCATTATTGCTCGCATATAGTTTTTCAATACAAGTTCACTGGCAGCACCGTAATTTTATTAATCATGAGGAAAAATGCTTTCTAGTAACAACAACTCATCATATTACAAAACCGCATGTAATAAAAGAACGAACATTGCATATTAATATTCATTGACATTTCTTTTAAATTACATTATCCTTCGTGAATACGGTAAAGTTTTTTTATTCAATAATTATCATCATCTTGAGCCTCTAGATGTCCACTGCTGGACATAGGGCTCCCCTAATCGGCGCCACTCCTTCCGGTCCTGGACCTTCCGAATTCAACAGCTTCTCGTAGATAGCCCTCCTACCAAATGGTCAATAATTATATTCCTCTGAAATTTGTTTTTTTATTTCACGAAAGTTCGCTTTTTTACGTATTTTGTACTCGTCGATCATCACCTATTCCATGGAACGTCTAAAACATAACTGCTGAAAAGTGCGACTAATAAACCTTATTACCCTGTCTCCACCTTCGGGGACATACACGCGTTAATGTTGTTTATATTTTTAGTCATTCTTCAAATTACATAGTCCCTTTTGCAACGCGAAAGGTCATTTATCAATAATCATTTTATTCCAAAATGTAGTACACAAATATAATAACTCCTACAACGATGCAGGACAGAGAGCAAACCACTTTGTCGACTTCACGAGACCGCCCGCAAGTACAGCTAGAACGATGATATTTCAGATATGTGATAGGTTAAAATTCAAAAAGTAGGTCGCGCAGTAATTCGATGTTGTGTCATATTAAAACAATTACATTTCTGTCTGCATTAAATGGTTCAGGGACGAAATTGAAAAATAAATAATTAGTTGTAAGTAATTTTTAAAATAATGTTTGAAAGGATATTTTAATTTATCCTTCCAAGATATCGTCGCAAATTGTACTGTACACAAACATTAAATCAATATCATTATATCATCACGTCAAGTCCCTTAAAGGATAGAAAGGCACGGTGTTCCAAATGTTCCTATCCTTACAGACCTGCGATGTTACTTTTACATTTATCACTTTCTTCAAACAACTTCGTAGGTTAAACGTATGTATGTATATTCAGTATAAGTCTGTAGTTGAATATGGTATTAGAAATCAAAGGAAATCAAAATCTGATTCATTCCCAAAGCTCTTCTACGTTTCATCAGTGGGTACGTATTCAAAGTGAATCAATTTGTGTCGCGAAACTCTACAAGTCGTTCCGATTAAATAAGAAGTCAAAGGAAAATATCTTTAATCAATTAGGTTTTCATTTTAGGACGCGCCACAAGGCTACTTGGAAGCGTAATTGGCTGAAAGATAGAAAAATACATGTTTACGTAAGAATTCTTTACGTGGAAAGAAAATTAAACAATAGACGTAATGGGTCGCCAAGCTGTCGTCGCGTCAATCAAGTTGATCAAAGGTCACTAAATAGAAAAACAATTAAGGAAATTATTACCAGACAACTACTAATTCATTACTGACTTTCCAGGAATCGCATTTCGTTTCGCGACCATTTAATTACGCGGCAACGAGTAGGCTACGTGCGTGGCACGTGTAACTGCAATAATTGGAGTATCAAATAAAAATTTATTTTAAGAATGTCAAGTGATTAACGTGTCGGCACTAGCGTGAGTATATGGGTCAGTTGTTAGAAAATTCAAGGATAATAACGTGCCCGAGGGACGAACCGAATGCATTAGTTGATTGCATGCCGACCTCGATGCAGCAAGTACTTAATAACCAATGTATCCGCGTGTGGAATACACGCGCTGTACCGCCGCACGCGGACGAGCTGTTACAAGCACTTATCACATATTCATTAGTTGGGAACAACAAAAACATCATTACATGAACAAAAGCTGGTTAAGCCGTTATCGATGTACACCTGCATTCAACGTAGTTAATGCACGCTACAGTCGTTCCGTGAAGTTTACCTTTCAGATGTTCTTTGAAATGTTTATACGCGATTTTTCGAACTGCAGTTAATAAATGCGTTCAAAATTATTTTACATTATAAAACGCCCGTCCATGTTAGTCGACATATAAAATTAACAATTTTTGTAGTGAAATACGATATGAACAATGTCAACGAAACTACCATATATTTTACTCGCGCCCGTACTAAGATTTGAAAATATGTTCAATGTAGGGTATATATCACTTTAAAAAAAAACAATCGACCCATTCGTCATTCCACTGTTGGAATATAGGTCTCCTCTCATATTGAGAGGGTTAAAGTCATAGTCTGCCACGCTGGCCAAGTGCGGGTTGGCAGACTTCGCACACTTCAGAATTATTTTTTTTATAACTTCTAAGGTATGCAGGATTCCTCAAGATGTTTTCCTTCACCGTTAGCAAGCTATATTTAACCTTAAAACGCACTTTTTGTAAAGAGATGCGCGCCATGGATTTGAACCCAGCACCCCCGGAGTGAGAGGCTGAATTTTTAACCACTGCTGCTGCTGCTTTTTTTTTGTAATATATCATGATATATCACTTTGTAATATATAAAGCGTAAACTTGTTTGCAAATATTAACAAATCGGTAATGAATCATTTGATCATTCGAAACCACCGGTCCATATGTTTGTGTGACTACAGAACAAAAAATATTTGGAACGCATGTCTGATTTGATAATATTAATGTAGACCTTGACGGAGGGGTTTTGAAGACACTGACAACGCTTGCAATAGGAACATATGGTTTCCTCATATTCAATAGTTCAAGAGTCCGCAATAATGAAGCGAAGTCGTATACTGATAACGGAACGCGTTACAGTAATTTTAAAAGATATTGAAACTTTCCAAGGCGATGTTGACTAGTTAAAGGCCTTTCAAATAAACCGTCTCGGAGAGCAAAGCAGATTTTTATTGCATTAGAAATAGATTTTTCAATATTCTATTTTTATATTTCAATTATAAGAGGGCAAGAGGATGTTCGAGCGCCGTCATAAGACGATTAAAATATAAAAAAGGTCTTTATTGAAAGGTATTAAAGTTTTATTTTTAATGCTATCAAAGCCGGCTCCGCTGTCCGAGTTGGCCTACACGTATTTGATAAAACCCCTGAGGAGTCCCGACAAGAAAAAATTTACAGTATTTTATTATTTATCGTAAACTTAAATATATTGATTGCAATCTATTGTATAATCAACACGCAATTAAATGATTTTTCTCTTTCACGTACGCGCCGACAAAGTGTAGACGTGAGTGGTATTTCTTCTACGAAATCATTTAGCTGACGCTGGCCTAAGTGGAAAACTACGAATGCCAAGCAATTCTAACTTATCTCCAGTAGCTAACTTTTGTACACAATAGTTGCGCTCTGTGAATTAAATCTCGTAAATTATTATTAGCACATATAAGCAGTGATAGCCCAGTGGTTAAGAATTCAGCCTCTCACTCCGGGGGTGCCGGATTCAAATCCATGGCGCGCACCTCATTACAAAAGTGCGTTTTAAATTTAAATATCACTTGCTAACGGTGGACGAAAACATCATGAGGAAACCTCCACGCGTTAGAATTTATAAAAAAAAAGTTCTAAGGTGTGTGAAGTCCGCTAACCCGCACTTGGCTAGCGTGACGGATTACGGCCTTAACCCTCTCAATATGTGAGGAGACCCATATTCCAACAGTGGAATGTTAAGGGGTCGATTATTGTTATTATTTTTATTATTACATAATATAACTTAATATATTAACCACTGCCAGTTTCCCAAAAAGATGACATGACAAACGATGGCTTTCAAATGTAAAGTTACATTAATACGTATTCAAATTTCTAAATTAAATAATTCTCAAAATTTATTCATCTGGCTAGTTGCCCAAAAAAATGACAACAAATAATTATATTCAAATACAAAATGACACTATTAAATTTTGAAAATTCTAATTTCAAAAATATTGCACTGTTATTCATCGCTCATAATGTCCATTTCCCGAATCATGAAAAAAAAAATAGATATAACTTTATAAATTTACCTATTAGGGGTTAACAGCGTACCTAAATAACTACGGTAAAATACCGATTCAGTTAGGAATTCTGCGTTAGGCTGTTAGAGGTAACAATTTCAATAGGCTGAAACGTGGGCCCCGGTATTTTCCGACTATGCATGTTGCTCCACGAAATTGCATTAGGTACTGTTATGCGCAACAGTAGTAAATGGAATGAATCATTGAAAATTCGTTCCTTTTTCTGTGATAGCGTGACAACGGTTTAACCTTGCCGTGCTCATAACGCTGTTTTCAAAAGTTATTTATTTAATAAGGTTGACTTTGTGAGGATCAAATCTCCGTATTGAATTTTTGCCCTCTTCCTGTTGGTTTTGTCAAGAATCATGATTGGAAAATTAATTTCCGACCCAAATGAAGATTTCGTATCGTATTGACAACTGGGTGGCATGGGGAGAAGGGTGGTGTGATGACTAGTACCTCGTACCTACCTTATCTGCATCTTTACTATGTATCACTTTTTAAATTTTTTTACTAATTTAATTTACTGCTATTACTATAAATGTATATTGCGAAATGATATAATACGTTGACCGGAGTTTAATATTAATATTGACCATATCGATATTCATTAATTACGAAACAAAATGGGTACTTCAAATATGACAACAAGTTTATTTTAAAATTTAACTGATTACTTTTACTTTTAATTATAAATACCAAATACTTAGAAGCTTCACATTGAAGGTAAAGTAACAGTTACTATTATAACATCTGCGATATTAACCTGAATGTATCAGATGTTCTTTAAGGTTCGGGTCGATTTTCTAATATTGAGTAAGATTATCTCGATCTCTCTAATCGTCTTGAACCGCAGAGCCAACAATTTTAGACCAATACGTTGAAAGTTCAGGGACGTCAAGCCTCGGAAAATGGGGATTCTCAAAAACTTTTAGCCAACTTTGCTGACGGTCCAAAAATACTTGCGACAGAAAAATTATATCGAGCAATACGGCACAATACAGAAGCACAGTTTGATCGCTCCGACGCTATTTGATCTATGATAAATCTTTGATAAATAATAATCGAAGACAAACTGTAAACGCAAACGTTCGTGGTAAATAATAATTGGACCGAGTAAATAAATCTAATCGAAAACGGCCTAGCGTCGAAACGGTCTAGGTCAACAGAAGCGGCATTACTCGACAATAAGATATCGCGAAACGAGTATTGACAATGATTACCGAAAAAATTGGTTTCAGAAAATAGAACAGAGAATAAACACCGCAAAATAAATACTTTTAAAAA
>DWJK01001649.1:0-16406 GCA_018248815.1 Croniades pieria auraria
AGGACCTCGTACAGGTCCGAAACTAGTCGGGCCATCCCGAAAAACGTACGTGAGTTAAGCCGGTACATATTTAATCTTGTGTAAATACTCACGAAACATTTAATAGTAAAATAACATTTTCAGTTATTCTCAGTTTGTTTGTAACATAACCCTGCACCTACTCGTATTATGTAGATTTATAAATTTCGGTCATGCATTGCATCAATTTAACATCTATTATATTATTAAGAGTTATATCTCAATGGTTTACAATTATCTCAATATATCTCGTCAAATATTTAAATCCTAAAACATGCCAATAGCCGCGCATAGTTTCGACACAAGCAATTCGTTGAACGAAATAATTGTGAAGTGGACGGGCGTGCTGTTTCTGATCGATATAAGCGAATAGAATAACGTTAGGCGTTCTGCACAATGAACCGAAAATGAATCGAAGTATATATTTTTTCATCATCATATCCCTATTCCCTCGAGGGATAGGTAAAGAAGTGTAGTATACTGCCACGATCCACCTGTTAAATTCTACGTGTCACCATCGAATAGGAATTGAGTCTATTGCTGTTAAGCGGATACAAAATTTACATTCCGAGCTACGACTATAAATATTAAGCTAGAAAATCCGATAGTATCCGACCCGGAAATCGAACCAAGGACCTCTCGATAAGCAGTTGCACATGCAATCCCTCATGCTGTCAAATGGGAGAGAATCATCTGTAACAATTAAACGTATTATGTATGATCTTAACACATCACTTACAAGTCATTATGCATTAGTTAAATAATTACAGTTTCGACAAATTTAAATATTTTATGTTTCCATTTAGACATACAGAATATTATATCAAAGTATTTTATGTTAAAAACCAGCTCGGTAACATACTCAGAAAAAGATAATTGCACACAATGTTGTTAGAAAAATAGATAATTATTTTGCAAGGAATTAATTGTAAATAATTGAAAAAATATAACAGTAATTTAATTGTAAATAATTGAAAAAACGTAACAGTAATTTAATTGTAAATAATTGAAAAAACGTAACAGTAATTTAATTGTAAATAATTAAACAAATGTAACAATAATTAACCCTCTCAAATTGAGAGGAGACCCATATTCCAACAGTGGAATGCTAACGGGTCGTTTATTATTATTATTATTATTATAACAATAATTAACACGCCTCGATATTCATGCCTCGTTCCAGTCAAAACTGTGTGTAATTATTATTAAAGTAAAACACAATACATTGAAAGGTACGATGACGTAATAATACATCCAGCAATTACGTAATTACGTTATCGAACACAATGTTCGAATTTAGAACGAGTTATGAACTATGTTTGCATGCAAATACATTGCCACGCTAAAAGCATACTTATGTCAAAAACATATCTATCACAAGAATATATTGTGTGTATTTTACAGACAATAATTTAGTTTTTATCTAATAGATTATACCTTAAATGAAAATATTATTATTATATGAACTCGTCAGAACCCTTACAAGGTAGGTAGAGAGCACCGAATTCCAAATATATCCTAGCAGACCTCGCGTGCTTTTCGTACATTTACACTCTCCTTAATAAAATTATATAAATGGCAAATAAAGCTTTTTAAGAGATCGACACGACTTGTTGATAATAATTGGGTCCAAATAGATTGAAAATCTATTGGAAGTCCGTCTTTGTAAGCTCCTACAAAAGTTTTAAAGTGGAAAAGAACACGCGAAGACGACCTTTCGAGAGTTGAACCACAGTTTATAAACAGCTTTACAGGAAATCCTGCGCGTGTCAGATCAGGTTCCTTTCCAAAACGCATTGATGATAGTGTTGCAACGGTCGGAGCGGGCCTGTGGGAGTCACGCCCGAGGTTAATGTCTGGAGAACGCGGCTACGGTAATTATATTACTTAAATACGTATCTATTACATGAACTATTAAAAGTATTTTAAATGCCAGTAAAAATATTACCACTGCTCATATATACGAAAGAATCAATTATAGAACAGTGATAAAACGGATCGACATACAATAAACACGAAGCTAACCGTCAGAATATAATACAGAAAACACTAAACAGACTTCTATCGCAAATCCGTAGAGATTATCGTAAACTCATCGTCGTAAGCTTCATTCAATAAAATTCAATTAGAAAATACTTAAAACGCTTTACCTCGTTCTTTATCTGTCAGACCCGTTTTATTGGACATATAAATGTATTTGTTGCTTTTAAATAAGACTTTAAAATATCAATACCCAGCTAATGTTCGTCATGTTGGCTTAAAGTTTTTACGTATGAGACACATGTACTCGTAACATGAGAATTCTGTTTACTACAATTCTCCGCTAGTGCGCCTCTTTTGATATCGTTACGATATTTAACAGATTTATTATTAATAGTATATATTAACGTAACATGACATCATGGCGGTATGTACTCCAAGGGGTAGGCAGAGTAGCACTTTCACCTATTATGTTAACGTTCCATGGAATAGTGAGAAAGCATATTGCCATAGGCTAGGCACAAATCCATACTAAGAGTTACAACCAGAAATTTGGAGGTAGACAAACTCAATGAGACCACCATGAGTCCAATGAATACTCTGAAAGCATTTTCTACAGTGTGTTTGTTCAAGAAGGCTACGTTCATACAAAACTGTCATCGACTTGGTAATTTTTTTAATCTATTTTTTTAGATATTTCTAATTTAGAATTTCTAGTAGTAACTTAACTGGTGAAACGTGAAAGTGTACCTAACTCCTCTGCCTACCCCTTCGGGGGTTACAGGCGTGATGTTACGTTAGAAAAATGTTTATACATGTGAAGCCTTGGTAAATTTGTTAAATCATGTTCGTTTTTCGTTCACATAAAAAAAAATTAAACGTTACAAAATTACCTCCACTGCTGACTATCACGAATGTCATGTTCGCGATGCCAGATAATCAATAAACTGACATGCTGTTACGTATCATATAAATTAATTAGCCGTGACAAACTGACAGCTTGTTTTATCATAACATGGTTACTTGAGAACTTCTGACATAGGACAAAAAATGGCGGAAACGTTTATCAGTATCCAGATTATAAATAATCGTTACCAAAATAATGTTCAAAACGGCCAAAAGTAAGTTATATTTTAACGAAATGTACTTGATGTAAAAAATATTTTAGTGCATTTAGTGCTTTCCATGCTGCATTCTTTTACATAACAAAAACCATAGCCCGATCACACATTCTGCACAGATGATCAAAAATGTATGCCAATCGTGCATAAAGTGAAAGAATGCCACGATTTTTTAAATTCGATTGATTCCATTGTTACAGCTAGTTTTTTTTTTTAATTTAAAACAGCATCTACTAAACAGCCTGGAGCATAGTACAATTAAACATAAGTTAAAGCAATACATTAAGGATTTTTATTATGAATCCAGTCATAACTCAAAACAGCTATGGTTTTTTGCTACGGGTTACTTTAATTAAAAAGATATTCTAGAACACCATTATAAAGATAGTGAACGTAAAACAATAAAATTAAAACATTTTTCTCATGGCCATTTATTATTATGCCAGTGCCAGTACTATTAAAAATACTAAAAACTAGTGAGCTAATAAATTAATATTGACAACCTAGAAAATATCCTTTTATCTGGACAGCTCGCAAAAACTTGTCAGTGTTTCAATACGTTCACATTGAACTAAAAATTGAGTGGCGCGAAATGAATATTTTTTATCGCACACACGTTCAAGTTAACCAATTTTAAGGTACAATAGACTACGCCTAGAATACAGTTAAAATGATATAGAATTGTTGATAAGGACCAAATGTTGGTCCCAGATAAATAATTTATCTGAATGAATAACTATAATGAACGTAGAACAAGTTTTGTCTTAACATTTACTGTTATTATCCCTCAACCGAAGTTTATTAATTAACTTTTAAACATTGTGGCGCTAATAGAATTTATCAAATGAATTTACTCAAAGCATTATCCATTTTCCATGAGAAACAATTTATTGACGTTCTTTTGGCACTGGCTTTGATTATCTACTAAGCTTTAGAGGAAAAAAACAAAAGAGAGATATTCTGTAGAGATTATTAATTGGCGGCTAGCTAGAAACATAAATAGCGCCTAATAGGTTTATTGAATTGAATTAACTGTCAGTGTTTTAATTTTGTGCGATAAATATACTGAACAATTGGCCTTAGTTAAGCTTCATAAAAACTTCGAAATAGTGAAATAATAAAGCCAACAAACAATAGACGAGAGAATAAAGATTATAAGTGGCCTCTTTAAAATTTATGACTAGGCGACTAATATTATACCAGAATAAAGTTTACGTCAGATTACTTACTCGTTATTAAACAATAGCTAATAAGATAACAGAAAAATAATTCTAGATGCCAAAGACAAGATGTCGATAGCCATATGTCATGCATGTATTTTTGTTATTTTCACCGGGTCGGCGTAAGTGGACAACTTATTAATTTTGAAACTTATTTCCATTTTTCCGTTATTGATATACGAGTACAAAGTGATGAGTGCGTGGGAATATTCATGTTATTCCATGTACATAGAGCGATTTTCAATAGGGACTGAATATATTTAAATTGAAATGAAAAACACACTTTGTTTGCAATTATGTCGTACCTATATCTCAAGCCTTATTCCTCCGCATTGTATATGAAATTTATTATGCAAATAACCACATCGGTTTCTCATGACGTAATGGAACCTTTATGTTACTGATGTCACATGTTATAGTCATTTTTAGACCTTGGACAATTTATAGATTATTCGCATACCGCAATCACAGGAAGAAGCGCTGGCTAGTCCTGACACGGTAACAAGGCGCAAGTAAGCCGTAAAAGTTAGGTAATCGCTGGTAACGAATTTTTACTAACGTTTCTGTGTTTTGGAGACCACAATAAGCACTACGTCCCTTGTGTCACTGTTAGATAACAGTCGTTAAAACTGACACGTATGTCTAATAGCAGGAACAAACGTGTTGCAGCCAATGTCGCACATGACCTCACCAGAAATAATCAAAAGGAATCCGATCACCATACGATCATATCATACTATTTTCGTGACCATACAGTGTCTCAGAAAATTGAGATCAAGAAGCCATAGATTTTGCATTTTTTGCCGCCAAATTTAGGTCCGAAAAATGTGAAATATATTATACGCCGGTAAAGATCATAATTCACATTTATGGCAACACCCGCCTCATTTCGACCATAATAGGGATCAATTATACCTCCAGACTAAAATGCGCCCCAAAATGTCAAATTTTCGGAAAATTAACATATGTCTGAGTCCAACTATTTTTTTATGCGACAGTTTATTTATTAAAATTAATACGGTAAACATAAAATTTGCCACAATATTTACTTAACTGAGGACCATGTAATCCATAAAGTGCGTAGATACATATTATTCGCAGTTGATATCCAAGTCGCATAATGTCAGCCACAGTTAGCGGAGTTCGCTTTGTGTTGCTACCACTTTGTTACCGTAAACCTTTGATGATTGAAACATCAATTGTCTCAATGGTTTGACATTTGAGATACAATGTGTATTGTTGTTAAAGGAATACTCGCTTGATGTCCGTATCTTAATTTGTTGCTGTCAAATGCAGAAGCTAAGCGTAAAAGCAGAGATAGCAAAGTGGTTTAGAATTCAGCCTCTCACTCCGGGGGTGTTGAGTTCAAATCCATGGCGCGCACTTCTTTACAAAAGTGCATTTTAAGATTTATTATCACTTGCTAACAGTGACGGAAAACATCGTGAGGAAACCTGCTCACCTTAGATTTTTTTTTTTTAATTCTTAGGTGTGTGAAGTCAGCCAACCCGCACTTGGCCAGCGTGGCGGACTATAGCCTTAACCTTCTCAATATGAGGGGAGACCCATATTCCAACAGTGGAAGATAAATGGGTCGATCATTTTTTTTGTTAAGCGTATTTCATGTTACCATCTATTAGCTGATTGTTTGTATGCGGTTACACTAATCCTTGATACTCGATTTTGAGGTGGGCTTGATAGTTTGATAGCTGAATTTCAGATTAATCATCAAATCAATATAATCCCGCTGTTGATTAACGGTCAGATAGGAAAGTTCTCTCGGTGATTTCCAAATTTATCGTTTTTATAGAAATATTTAAAGTTAAAACGTACACCTGTTTACAAAATTAGCGTGTTAATTAAAATATCACTTACTATAACGATGAAGAAAAACAGCGTGAAAAATACAAAAACACTTTACATTTCTCCAAAATGTTCTCTAAAGCGTTTGAAGTCCCTCAACTCACTTTTGACTAGCCATTAAACTATGGCCTTATATCTTCCAATAGAGAAGGAGCCCGTATCGAGAAGTAGGACGTAAAATGATTGATGGCGATGACGAAACCTATAAATGTTCAGACACATTTTCAAAAATGCCCCAGCGGTATAAGCATTAAAGCGCACAAAATAAAAAAAGAGTGTTGTAGCTACAACCAACTCCAGCCTAATCATTTCCAGGCAGCTCAGGTTCACTGAGTTAGTTGTTTCCTATTTGCAGTGCTGAACTCCACAAAACGAACACCGAACACACAGCGAACTACAGCAACTAAATCTCCCGCAGACTGTTTGGTGCCATTTCTGACATCGCGTGCGAAAATGTGTTTCAAACAGACGTGTTGATGAAGATAATGAATGGTGGTTTCATTATTTTCGCAAAATGTCGCTATAAAAGGGTTTTATATTTTTTAAATCAAGTTAATGTTTGATATGTGCGTGCGTGCGCGTATGCATATGCGTGTGCGTATGCGTGTGTGTGTGTTTGTGTATGTGTCCGTGCGTGTGCGGGTGCGTGTGCATATACACATGTGTGCACATTGTGTGTGTACCAAAACATCTGTGTGTTTGTTCTCTTGATACTATTTTCAAATTAACGAAACCGCCAGTAGGCAACATAAAGTTGCATCACAAGGTGCTTGAACCGTTAAACGGTTTGTATGAGGTGGTTTTTTAGAACGATCTAAGAAAAGTTAAATAACAAGACAAACTAAATGTTTCGTGGGTCAGTTAGTTAACATACTTAGCGTTCCTCCAAGTAACGATCAACAATACTTGAGAAATAGCAATTTTCATGTCGTAAAACAGGCGAATAAAACTATTAATTAACTCGCGATAATTGAATTATTAATTTTACCTGAGACTTATATACAAGTAGATATGTTATATTTACTTACATACATTCTTCGTAGCATGTTAGTATCATAAACAATAGACCGTTGTCTTAAAATTTTTGTCGTTTATCCACATTCCCATGCAATATTCCAATACATTCCATATATTCCAATACATTTCTAATAATATCATAACAAATCTCAGCGTTATACTTCCGATGTAATTTCCACTCCCAAGTCACTGTGTTAAACAGTGACAGAAATTCTAAAAAGAAATGGATCGAACTTAGCTGTCGACTTTATTAATCTGTCCTTTGTTGATTGATTTCGCTGAACTGGCAAATCTACAGCAGTCATTCAAGTTAATCGAGTTAATTATCTACAGGGTGTTCGTTGTCGCGTGGCCCTCCAAAACTTTCGTTATTAGATTTGTTTTCGACTGAACTGACGATGAAAAGAAGAGTAATTATTCACTCCCCGCTTTACAAATTGACAACGAATAAATAATTAATGGTCTTTTAAAGTTAAAAGCCAGTAGCATTTCAATTCAAAAGTTACATAATCCCTTGAAGATTATACCAGGGGATATTAAAAAATGAAACGTGTGATAAAAAACAAATTATAAGGAATAGACGTCAGCGGTTATTACAGATAACAAAATAACCAACCATTGCTTTTCTGTTCTATTGTGTTCTAACAGTATTTGATGAGGACGTAGATAGGTTTATGTGGGAGTTAACCTTACATGTTTTATGATATTTTGATAGATCGGCTTCTATTTTTAAACAGCCTGTTTTCTTGACGCATTTAATGACATGGCTTCACCTGTTGTTTTTGCTTTAAAGTAGTTCAGGTCACAGTCAGAAGGACCGATCACTAATGGAGATGGAACGGTGATCACGCCTCGGTTAAGCAAGGTAAGGATGAAAAAAAAAAAATTTATATGTAACAAGAAATATCATTAAAAATATTAAAATTAGATGCATCGGCCACGTTTATTCTGACCGTAATTGAAAAAAGCTTTTAACACGTGGACATTAATTTTCGTTTTATTTCCATCGGCTATAATTCTAATAACTTCGCTTAAAGTTCCGTTAAAACTTTATCTAGAACTAAATACTAAAACGAATGTTTTTATCAGTCACAAATCATCAATCCTTCTCCTTCATGGTACTAATTGTGTTTTCGCACTCCTTAGAGAATATGCAGAAGGCCAAGCTGTGCGAGTTTTCGTGAGATGTTTGTCTCCTGCGTTACAGCAAGCGGCGGTATTTAAATTATAAAACGTCAATAATTTTGTTAATATTTACCTGTGTGTTGCGATTTGAGTGCAAGATCCCCAGACTGGAGGCTGAATTCTTAACTATTAGGCATCATTTATTCTTACTGCCTATCTTAATATCTAATTTAGTATTTGTCACTTAGAGAAATGTAATATATTTTGACAATAAATTCCTTTTAACTTATATACAACGACTTCATTAACGAGAGATTTAATATTAACAAAATTACTAACATTAATCAAGATCTCTAAGTGAAAAATAAAAAATACGTGTGACTTATAGAAGCAAATATAAATACCTATATATAAAAGTTTTACAACTAAATACGAGTAAATCTCCATCATATTTAATGATTGTCATTCGACTTATTAAAATTAAAGAATTAAAGTTATCGTTGTTCAATTTTATAACATCGATATAATCACGATAACATAGTCAATTAATTATTGATCTTAATTAATTTAAAATGATACAGTTAAATAGATCTAGTAATAACCTTACAATACTCAAACACATTGTATGGCCTTCAAATATAAATCGATTCATTATGATAGTTATAAAATGTCCTCTAGACAACTTTTCGTTAAATAACAAAACTTATTTAATAACCACTCGAATTACTTTTTCTTCAACTTTACGAATGACAGATTCTTTCATTCATGTGATAAATTCAAACCTGATTTTTTACCGAAAATATAATTTGCCGTTACGAATAGTTACGACCATATGAATATACGGTCAAGAACACAGAAAACACACACAAACGACACATAAGTATCCAAATGATATATTTCTCCAGTATATTAGCAAACAGTCACTAGCTATTCCATTACATCCAATCCCATTTAGCGGCAATACATAACACGAACACATCTGCGTTTAATATCTTAACGACGTCGTATGGATACCGGTATTGATTCGACTTACATCAAGCGAGACAATTAATTATTCGAGTGTATAATGACAAGTGAAGATTGCCTTGTTACATTTACAATTATAGTAAGAATGACAGTTGCATTCAGGAAAGCAGTGATAGCCTAGTGGTTAAGAATTCAGCCTCTCACTCCGGGGATGCTGGGTTCAAATCCATGGCGCGCACCTCTTAACAAAAGTGCATTTTGAATTTGAATATCACTTGCTAACGGTGAAGGAAAACACCGTGAGGAAACCTGCACACTTTAGACTTTATGAAAAAAAAAACTTCTAAGGTGCGTGAAGTCTGTCAACCCGCACTTGGCCAGCGTGGCAGTATATGGCCTTAACCCTCTCAATATGAGAGGAGACATATTCTAACAGTGGAATGATAAATGGGTGGATTATTATTATTATTATATTAATATTCAGGAGAGTTACACTTTTTTATTTACAGATGTACATATATAACAAGGCGATATCTTTGTTGACTGCCTCATTGTTCGAGTGGTTGCAAGCGCGACTGACGATCGGGAGGTCCTGGGTTCAAATCTCGGGTCGGATACTATTGGATTTTTCTAATTTACAATCTCTATTAGTATATGGCAATAGGCTCACCACCTATTCCATGAGACTTATACATAACTGGTGAAATGTGGGAATGTATCACACTCCGTTACCTACCCCTTCGGGGATTACAGGTGTGATGTTGCGGTATCTTTATTTAGTATTTATGTTACGCCTGATAGTTCTCTGTTGCTATAGACCTGTTTTTTGTTGTGATAAGTACTACAGTTTTTTTTTAATTCCGTTTATTAACTTTTTATGGAAAGAAAAGAAAAGCGTTGTTTATTGTCAAACACCTCTTTTGCACCGAGAAAAACTCTGTAATTAAAAGCGGGTACTTTCTATCATATCTAACTTGACTATTTAACAGCTGTATTAAACAGTGCATGGTTACTTGGACGGTGTTATAAAAAAACTCACTGTTTAGTTAAACATCGCCTATAAGAAAAGACCATTGTCTCGGCACGGAAAGCGGCATGCATGAACAAAATTATCTATTATAGTTTTAACTTACAAGTTTCTACTTACGATCCACTTTAAAATAAAATTTCCGTATCCTGTCCCAAGTTCTATCTAATGTTATGCGATTCCTCTGCAAAGTTTTAACCCTTTCAATGTTCTTTATTCGCACTAGCTTACTTTGCCTCTGTCGAGTTTTCGAGAACATTCGATGGAACTATTCGGGGCTTTTTATCCTTACTGTAACTACTTTGCAATCTATTTTCTACTTGCAGACAATGTGATCGTTCCTTTTAGAGGAGAACTTTGTTGTAACAATATTCAATAACATTTTTTTGGATATGTAGAATACTTTTTTCTGTATCGACTTCTAGTGTTTTAAAATGTTGTCCTTACTTTTATCGTAAAGTTGCAATATTACACAATTCATTAAGTTAACTGAAAGCCACTTACCGTAAGTAAACATGAGTGGATTAATGTATTTGGGGGACTTAACATTTAGTCTATGTAATCTATCTACTGTTACAAAAAGTACAACAGTTACCTGCGACACATAGGTACCAAGATATGCAGAATTTTAATTGCACTAAAATCCCCTATTAGCGCACGCCCCCTATTCGCGTGGAATATAATACCTCAACCCGCGCCTTTCTTATGCGTCCTAAGAAACGAAACGCTTGTCCTTGCCAGGTTCACTGGTGGAACTGCTCCCCCCCCTCCCCCTCTCCCCAGTCGCCTGCTGTCCCGGAAGCCTCCTTTTAGTCGCCTTTTACGACAGGCAGAAGATACCGTAACTTGTTTTTGTTCTGAGATACAATAAATATGACTATTCTAAAAAAATCGTAGGTCTCTCGCAAGGTAGGCAGAGAGCAAAGAGTTCTGTTACTCTGTCTTCATAGAGTTGCTTGCTCTACATTTATCACTGTTGTCATATACGTACACCGGTTTCGGAAACTTCGTACTCCCCAATCCATCATCAGTATCTGACTCGTAGTCTTGGTCAAAGCACCTGAATCTATGAACATTGGCATTGTGTGTTTGTGAGTTTTATATTGATATACATACATTTGCATGTCTCTGTTTCATGGACACGTACTTACGGAGGGCAAAACGTACTTTAATTTAAAGTGCCCTGTGCAGCCTGTGGGTTCTTAACAATTCGCCTTTGTGTCGGCTTATGAAAAGTGGCATGGTCTGACTCCAACAATGTCTTTTTAGAACATTATTCACGAAATATTAGACTTGATTAACACTTTGCATTTATTAGATTTAGCAAACGGGAATACAAGTCACCGGGCCGATTTATTCTGAATATAGCTGTTTGACTCCAAAATAGATTTCACAACCGAAAGAATCATTCATCATCATCGTCATCATCAGTCTATCTCAGTCCACTGCTGGACATTGGCCTCCCCTAATGAGCGCCATCGCACCCTGCCTCGGCTTGTCGCATCCGGCATCTGCCTGCAGCATTTCGCAGATCGTCATCCCACCGGGCCGGAGGGCGTCCTACACTACCTTTGCCGAGTCGCGGTCTCCACTCCAGAACTCGCCTACTCCACCGGTTGTCGGTTCTTCGGCGGATATGCCCAGCCCATTGCCGCTTCAGCGAGCATAATATAAAGAATAAGCATATGTAAATAACCGTTGTACTATTAATATCACAAATACATATAGAATTCCATACACGGATAATCCGCATAATCAACTGCTAAGTGGCGATGGCCTGTTGCTTGTCCGATAAGCCAATGATGACAATTGTTATAGACACAGATAACTATGTACATATAGTAAGTACTTATGTATAGACGAGAGTAAGTGAAGATGGCCTCTATTCCAAATGGGCATAATTGATTTAAATGTTTAATTACTATAGTCATTATAAGATGTATTAATGCTGTCACGTAACATTATCATGCCTATAATCCCCGAATGGGTAGGCAGAGGAATGCAATTCATAGCTACCAGTTACGTTTTATGTCGCACGGAATAGGTGGTGAGCCTATTGCCATTCACTGAACACAGATCCAGACTCCGAGCCTCTACTAGAAATTTCTACTTGAAAACCTAAATTAGAAAATATAAGTTAGAAAATCCAAGAGTATCCGGAGTTCCAACTCAAGAAAAAGATCTCGGTCAGCATTCTCAAATGCTGTCACAATACGAATATAATTATAAAGCTTCCAAAAAATAGACCGCTTGAATGTTTTATTGGATGTAACGATTGGCGGGTATTTATTGTTGAGCTTTATTAAGTTATTTCTATAGAAACGTAATATTTTATGTAGATCTGTATCTGTAATGAACATTGCTAAACCACCTGAACATCCAAAATACAACAGTAACAAAGGTCTATAGTCCAAGAGACTGCTAGTCTTATGATTTAAATTTAAAACTAGGTCCGATTAGTACATCTGGACGAACTTCGTAATCCCATTTGGAGCCCTATTCATTGCCACTAGTTTTGTTCTATTTACAACTGCCAAGGCGAAGCCTAAAAATTGGCTCCTTTAAAGGAGAGCTCCCTGTGCGTCTTTCTGGACGTATTCCATGTCTCAGTGCTCTAGAAAAAACATTGCCTGTATACGAAGTGTATGCTAAATTTAATCCAAATACGTCCAGCAGTTATAGCATAGTGCAGTAACAAACATACGCATAAACTTTCGTATTTATTATAGCAGTTATATTTAATTTCAACTCAAGCGGCATGGCAACATTCGTTTTACATTATTTTACTGTTATTATAGGAGAACATGACTGCCTTGTTGGTCGAGTGGTTGCAAGCGTCACTGCCAATCCTGGGAGGTCCTGGGTTCAAATCCCGGGTCGGGTACTATGGGAATTTTCTAGTTTAGAATTTTTAGTAGTGACTCGGAGTCTACATCTGTGCCCGGTCTATGGCAATAGGCTTACCACCTATTCCATGGGACTTAAAAGTAACTGGTGAAGCATGGGAGTGTACTACACTCCTCTGCCTACCCCTTCGGGGATTACAGGCGTGATGTTACGTTATTTCAGAAAAATGAGTTCCTACTCCCAAAAAAATAAAATTCTTAAAAAATTTGAATCAGCGAGTAAATCTTTCTTAATTTGAAATTTTGGAAACTACCGAAATTCTAACTAGTTCTTCCTACTTATGATTCCACTATACAAAATGAAAAATAGCATATTTAACTTCAAAGTATAAAGTAGTTCTCGAAAACCTCGCGCTTCAAGACAATATACGGAGCTTAGTGAGCGTAATAAAGTTAAGAATAGTTTTAACGCCTACTTCACGTTGCTCTTTACGGTGTGGTGTGAGACAATGTTGCCATGAGGCATATCACCACGCGCCATCTTGAGCATTAAAACCAAAATCATAAAGAACTTTGTTGCTTGTTACTTGTAAAACGGAACGGGTAAATTGTTTTCATGGTTACACAATAGGGCAAAACTATTAACGCTGATGTTTCCTAGGAAATACAACTTAGTAACATGAGCAGATAAAAGCTAAGAACAAACTTTCGTTAGCACATTTTGTAAAATTCATTAATTCTGTAACTCTGCGCTGTAAAAAACACTTTCGCCGCGGAGAACAGTTTATTTTTAATTAAAATGTAACAAAGTTAAGAAGTCAAATTTTATTTGCGATACTCTTTGTCCTTTTAGGACAACGCCTGGGGGTTAGGTGGGTGAGCTGACATAAACTTATAAATCAAACATGAACTTCACGAGAACCGATTAATTGGTTCAATTGTCTGGATCACTTTAACATTATACTAACAATCCGTAGACAAAGTTTGCATGCAAAAGTCGTTCTTAAACTTACTCCGCGATTGGATTGTCTACTGGCAAACTTTGATAGCTTTGAGAAATGTAGTTAGATATGGTAGTTCGTTTATGCTATGAATTATAGCTCCCACGCCATGAGCCATTCTAGACACGAAATGGTTCGAAACAAACTTGGGTGCGTTCACGTGATTTTGAGTTTGGCAAACGTGGAAACAGGAAATTAGGCTTCTTACACAATATCTATGTCATCAAAGGTATTGAATAAACTCAAACATGCAAAAGTTAAGGGTCATTTGTATTCAATAATTCTTGTAGTTCCCTGGGCTGAAAGGTCGTAAAGGACATATTGGCGTTAAGGCACTGAATACACCATTACATTCACTTCGTCATTCTCTACTGAATGGTACATTCAAAGATTTAAAATTCCAACACAAATGTTTTTTCCATCTAATTTTTTTAGTGGCTAAACAAAAATGATACAAATAGCCGAGTTGTACATGACTTAGATTCTGATTTTCAGTCGTCGACGTATTAAAAAGAGTTACAAAGGACACGTTTATATTTATTTTGGGTCGGATGATAAATTAATTTTCAAAACTGTCATAATTCTTCTCTCTCTCTATCTATATATGTAGTATCTCTTTTTGTCTTTTTATGCTGTATGTTACTGCGCATCACGCAAAATAAACATATTTTCTTTCTTTCTTTCTTTCTTAATTACATAATTTTTATTCATCATCATCAGCCTACTCCCGTCCACTGCAGGACATAGGCCTCTCCAATTATTACATTTCGTTAAAATTGTGCAAGTTCTAGACACTTTTATTCTAGGAGGTATATATTAAAATAAATTATAAAATAAAAAACTTACAGCTTCTTTTAAATTGTTTTTTACTGCTCCTGTAAAGTTGTGTGTTGTCATTTACGCCCTTTGAGTCTAGAAGTATTGGTACATTTTGTCACCACAACCATAGTATCTTCAAGTCTCATCAAGAACAAATCGCGAGTTCTAGACAATGACGATACACAGTGTATACATCCCCTAATATTCAATTTAGCAAGCATAGAAACTGGAAGGTTACTCACGTTATCAAGATCGAAGTGACACCCAATACGCTATACATTGACAGTTTAAAATTAATGTGTCACTGCAAAATTCTTAAAGCCATGCGTTATATTGTTCAAAGGCTAGTAGCTTTAGAAATAAATTGGATACTACTGCCCAACCCGTTTTGAAAATACCATACACATTGTTGCGAATCTGGCAATACAACGATTAATAATAGATATCACTACATAGGCAACAACTGTTGTTTTAATTACATTACAAAATTAGACCTTTTAGTTTAGTAGTGCAGTTTAGTGTAATGTGGTTTAGCCAGTTTCGATTTTGTCTCAAAATGGCTTCGATTTCTTTGGGCTCAATAAAGCGAATCTTGGTGACATGTAAGATAAATTGTACCTAAATGTCATATGGAACTGAATGTATTACGTATGTATGTAGAATCATCAGATTAAAACGGATTTATTCTATTACAGTAATAAAATGGACGCACTAACAAGCAAGCTGTTCGAAATAACGTGCGAGATGAAATACATACACCAGTAAATAAATCCTGATTTCCAGAAACTCGAATCTTTCATTAATATTTTCCACAGACCATCGAATTCAAAACTCAATGTCTTGGCAAGGCACCGGCCAACTTGCTAAACTTGTAACATTTTGCAAAGTTTCTGATAACCTGCCTTCGACTATTCTGATTCCACGACTTACCGATCCCAATTATTACTCAGATATTACTCGGCATTTATTTCAAAAGGGAGCAGAGTTCTACCACCTTGGCACTATTATGGTTATCACGATTTTCGAATGCGATAGGAAATTTTGTATCCTGGCCATGTTTACTCAGTACTGCTTCATTTACCTCTGCCGCTTAACAGCAGTACCGACAACGTCCTGTTCTGGTTTGGAAACCTCTGGATTATACAGTAATACATGAAGATCCGTGGATTTTAAAATAATGTTCAAGCATAGCATGTAGTAACGAAAACAGATTAAAACTGAGATATAATCTGGAAATACACAAATAAATACATGATAATTACTTCATCATCATTATCCTCATTATCGTCATTATCATAATTATAATCATTATCATCATTATCATCGTTATCATCGTTATCGTCGTTATCGTCGTTATCGTCGTTATCGTCGTTATCGTCGTTATCGTCGTTATCGTCGTTATC
>DWJK01001650.1:0-16399 GCA_018248815.1 Croniades pieria auraria
AGCAAGTGATATTTAAATTTAAAACGCACTTTTGTAAAGAGGTGCGCGCCAGGGATTTGAACCCAGCACCCCCGGAGCGAGAGGCTGAATTCTTAACCACTAGGATATCATTGCCATTACTGATATAGATATCATGAAATATGTTCATGATGAGTCACATAGTGTCCATGGTTTTAAAACAGATATGGTATATCACATTTTTTGATATATATTTATAACGTCACAATGTCCTTATAGAAAACCAATAAAGATCTATGATTTGCACATTGACTTAATTAATACTATCAGGCTTAATTTATATCATAAAATTAACATTGTGTTAGACAACTTATCTCTCTGTGAGACTTGAAAATATCTCCTTAGGGACAGAAAGATATGTAACTTATAATTGAATGCAATACAGATTTACTTATTTTTGTCTGACAATATTAAAAGTCCCCTGTTATGTTATTTTACCACTCAGAATATTAAAATCACCTTATTGAAGTACTGGTTGTTATTCTTGAAATTCTCCCACTGCTGATAGAATTTTGAATCCTTGTGCAACTCCACACCCAAGGTTTCAGTGTCTGGGGCGAAGGTGCGTTCATCTGCCGCAACCTGTGTCAACCAGAAACATCATTAAGGTTAAGTTTTTTGAATAGTTTAATATGGTTTTAGACACTAATATAAATTTGTTCGACTGATAAATATGGATCTAAGTTACACAAAATAATATAGTATTATCATTATAAATCAAATAAAGACATAGTTGTACATCAATACTATTTTATTCAGAACCTGCTGCATCCTAATATGTGACAATTATGAACTTTGATCCAACATACCTCAACCCTCTTTCGTAAGGACACAGGGGATATGTACACACGGCCTTCGAGACCTCGTGGCGTTATTTCATTCTTCACCACCTCTGTAGCCTAGAAAGAAATATTGATATGTGATAAATTGAAAATATATGTATTAAACATGCTTTATTTTGGAAATGTCCAGTTTATTGAAATCTAATATATCTCTTTTATATCTCTCCTTTCCCCTCCCCATGCTTTAAATATCAGTTAATACTGGTATATATCTCAATCAGATTAAAGATCACCACTTTTGTGACATTTTAGTAACTAAATCCTCTTCTGATAATCTGCATTGTGTCAGAATGGTAGATTAGTGTTGCAGCAGGACTGGGCAGAACATGTCGCTCATTTACGACTAGATTGTAATATCACAAAAAAACTCTCTAATAGAAAACACTTCAGATAGTTTGAAATCATAATTATTTTATGGTTATTATAATAGTTATACATCATAGAATAGTTAATAAGTCATATAATATTAGAATAGTCATATAATAATTATGATTCCAAATATTATTAATTGTTTTCTGCAAGATAGTGTCTTTAAGATACACTTTAGTCACAAATGAGTGTTGTGGCTAGCAGCAGGATATAAAAAGAGTTACAGCCAATACCTGAGATATTGTTTTGAAGGCGGAGGTCTGACCAAGTTTTTGGCTTTTGTCTGCTAAGCTCTCGGCAGCATCTTTAGCCGTTTTGGATATGTCTCCTGTTATTTTGCCTGTAATGAACAATTAAAATAATAAGCTTCATGGTACACTTTGTAAATGTTTCTCTAAATGTATTGTTCACAAAGCACACACAGTTCAACTTATTCAATGAATTAAACATTTCATTGGTATCCATAAATATGAAAGAAGATTGTACAAGTCCGTGTGATCTGTGGAGCTCCTGATTTAATATACAGAGAGGTACCAAACTGCTTAAGCTACCACAAAAAACCAGACACATATTAGACCAACATACAATATAATTATGCTCCTTGAACCCATTGTTGTCTACAGAAGAACAGCAAAGAGTTGCTCAGAAGTCACTGGGGAGAAGAGACTGCTGCACATTTGACTAGTCATAACTGGCCTAATCAGTACAACTCAGGTTTTATTATGTGGTTTGAGTTGACAGCTAATTAAATCATTTATGAATTCACTTGATACTGTTAGCCTACCATCTCATTAGTGACATAGCATGATGTTATAATAATTATTATGTAGTGTCAGGCCTGTAATCCCCAAAGGGGTAGGCAAAAAATTTTAGTACACTCCCACACTTCACCAGTTACATTTTCGTCTCATGTAATAGGTTCTGAGTCTATTGACACACATCGGGGACAGATCCAGGCTACTAGAAAGTCTAAATTAGAAAAATAGAATAGTATCCAACCCGGGATTTGAACCCAGGACGCAAATACCTCAATCAACAAGACAGTTATAATAATAATGCATCATGAAAGACTATAGACAAAAACTTGTACTTAAGTTACTGTCCAAAGGATGCTATATAGAGGTGGTAGGTGCAAAGCAAAATACTTTATGGAAAACAAGGAGACAGCTAAATAACTAGTTATATAGTTAGACATGTTCGTACTAGTCTTAAATTCTTTCTTCTCACCCTCAACACATTCGAACCCAGATAAATAATATAAAATAACAATAGTTTTAGTGCAAACAGTACATTAGAACAAGAGAGCATCAAGAACTTTTCTCACCAGCCTTTTTCGCAATCTCTGTTTTACTGGCCTCCTCCAGCACGTGCTCAACCTTTTCTTTGATGCCCTCAAAGGTTTCTTTGAACACTTCAGATCCTTTAGAGGCTTCGGATTCAACAGCGTGGAACTTTCTCCTGGCAGCTTGCAGAGCTTCCGAATTTTCCAATTTCTGTGCTTCTTCTCTGAACTTATTAATGTTTTCTTTCATTTCCTTGTTCTTGGCTATATCTTCTTTGATGTTTTCGATAATGGATGAGAAGAAACCTTTCCTCGCTGAGTAGTGACGGCATTCTAATACTGTGTACTGAAGGAATTAATAATTACCTCAATAACCATGATTTAGTTACCGTTAAATCAAAATAACACAAATTTAACTTGTTCTAAGTATATGACAATAATGACACATACCAAATAGCTAGATTATGAAGTATTTCCTCTATTAGTAATCCAAGCTGTTAATATTGTTTTGACAATTATTGGAATTTATATTACATAAAAATATTACTTGTGCAGTGAGCAAAAATACCTTTTTTTATTAAGCCTTGTCTTAAACAAGTGGGGTATTAGAGTGGTATTAAAAATACATATTTGGAGATGGACATTCCATAGACACTATCACTACAGCTAATATGAGTAGCAGATGTTCTTGAACCATGAATTTGTTCATGACTTAGTTTGATCTTTACATAATTTTATTAACAGTTATAGGTACACAATGGGTCAATATTATCATCTTACATCTTTTTATAAAATAAATATTATTATTAAAAACAAACAGAAGACAATTATTTGTTGTTATGTGTGTACAGTAGAATCTCTATAAGTTGAAGATTAAGGGAGAGATCTAAAAATTAGAGTTATAAAGTTTTCGACTTATGGAGAATTTTGACTTGGCAGATTTTGATTCGAAATAAAGATGTTGAGATTCATTCTTACTAATTTTGAGTTAGAGAGATAGAATGAATAAAAATTCAAGTTACAAAGGTAACGATATTACTTTTATTCAATATAAATCAACATTATTTCGAAACATTCTTAAAATATGAATAACGAGTCATAAATTACTTAAATATCAATCCTATTCAATGTATACTCCTAAATTATTTTCTAAGAAACAATGGTGTAATTACATTGTCCGCAAATTCTTAAAATCTGTCACATTTTTCTTCAAACTATAGAGGTAATAAGTTTTAAATAATCAAGTTGTAAAGTAAAACATTCATATGTTCTAGATACAGAGAGCCATTTTAATTTTTTGAGTTATAGAGGGAAAATATGTACCAAAACGGATTGTAGGAACTCACTGATTACTTCGACTAATAGAGAGTTGAAATTTTGAGTAACAGAGGTTTTGGAGCTTGAACGGAAGCTAACAAAACATTTTTTTGAGTTTCAAAAGTTTTAGACTTATCGAGGTTCAACTTAAAGAGGTTCTACTGTACATATTTAGAAATGCTTTAGTCAGATTTCTGGCATGTATAAGCTGTCTCAAGGCAGTAATATTATATTTAATTCTTGAATATCAATTATACAGCCAAAAGCAAGCCCTAAAGTTGCTTAATTAACTAAAATAATAAAACATAACTTTAAAATTAATGCTTGAATTTTTTTGACTAAGGATAACAACTTTAAATTTCATACAATTTAGGCACTAATTATGAAGAACCGCATGTCTTTTGGTAATTTCTGCAGTTGTGAATGAAGAATATTACATAATACTAAAGTCATACATTTCTGCTTGAAAATAAATTAGAGTAATTAAAACTTAAAAATGATGTCATGTTTAACTTAAAATTTGGAAGTTATAACGAATCTTTAAAAAGATGAATATACCTGGCCTGTTTTAATTGAAACCAAGCTTGTTTTGATATTCACTGGCACAACACATTTCCAGCGCGCAGGACTGTACAATAGTTGTCGACAGGTATGCTGAAATATCAAATATTTCGCATGAATCTGAATCTTCGAAACACATAACCTAAATTATCAGCTTCACGAGTATCAGAGACATTGATAATCACCATTTTTAATTTAAGGACTCTGCTATACTAAATATATCGTAATTTTCTTTGTTTTATTAAAAAAATAAATTATAAACCGAAATTCGGTTTTGCAACATTAATGACGAAAAATAATCATTCGTAACTCATGGTTCTTTTTGTCAATTTTGTCTATTCGCCCTTGGGTGTCGCGAGTTGCGACATTGTCAATAGTTGACACTGGTGTCAAAGATTGTATATTTTTAAATGACTGAGGCGCAAGCAACAGTGTTAGTGATTCTAATGGCATATTAAATGTTGAACAATTTACATGTGATTCTTAATTGTTTTAACAATATTTTGTCAAAAGTTGTTATAATTGGAAAGTGCTATTCGTGATTTGTAAGAATAAAGTTTGATTTTTAAATGTCAATGACCATAAACGAAAATAAAAAAAATTTTGTGTTTCCTGTCGACAAAAATTTGTCTTTTAAGATATTTGAATTTTTATTGTTTTGTGAATTTTGTTACAGTAAAAATTTACGGTAACTTTATATATCTGAATCATAAATCATAGTCATGCAAAATATCTTCAAATTATTTTTTATTAATCAACAATATAGAATGTTCTTCGTTTCAAGTTTTAAAAAATGCTCGTTTCCGGTGTGAACCAATTCCAGAAACATAAGAAAGCGTGCAATTTCATTTATTTTCTGTCGTCATTTTTGGCCACGGTATCGCGTGCGCGTTTAGTGAAATTCAGTTTATTTTATGTTCGTTTTTAGTGGATTGTGAGCCGTGGTCGAGTTGTGTTTTTTCTGCGGAGCACGCGGACTGAAGATAGAAGAGACGCTTTGTCATAGAGGGAAGGTACCTACATAGCTAGACTATCGAATATCTTCAGTCAGTCCATATTTACTTATATAGTGCGCATAGTACTAGATACCACGTTTTTTGCCAGCTGGTGCGTACGTTTCGGCTTGTAAAGTCTATTATAATACCGAAGATGCTAGGATTTTTAGATATTATGTATAAGTGATAGTGGTTTTGGTTGCCAGTGCAGTAATATTGAGTTCTGGCAGGTTGCTGTGGCCGGTTGGTTCCCTCGGTGCCAGCTTCCTGGAAGGATCAACAATTCATCCCATCTGTGAGCTCTCGTCCAGTGGGGCGCTACCATTTTATATGACTTTAGCAAGATTTACAGGTGAGTAGTAGAATACATATTTTCTTATAATTAACGTTTACAGTACCTCCATTGAGATACGAATCCACTAATTGGATTTTTGTACGAGAGAGGTTATCTTTGTAAGTGAATATATGTATTTCAACTCTTTTCTTGTATTCTGCGACTGCTGCTTCGTCTTGATCTTATCTGCTTATAAAATGCAATAACATAAATTGTCTAACTAGATATACAAATGTAAATCATTTCTTCCTATGAAATCAATATTGTCTGTTTGAGTAGTGACACAGCTGAATTATCTGCCATTTAACTGAGTTTTATGGTTAAAAATCTGGAACTAAATAAATTATTTATGTATTTAAAACTGTAAAAGGGTGAAATCTAATTTAGATTTTAGTACAAATGAGTAATTGGTATAAATCTTAATTTGAAATAAATCAGTAATGTTATATTTCAAGAACTCATTAGTAATTATGTTTTATTCATCATCATCATCAGCTTATTTCAGTCCACTGCTGAACATATAGGCCTACCCAAATGAGCACCATTGCACTTTATTGTATCAAGATTTTAAATAGTAAAATGATAATATACAGTGTTTTAATATGTTAGTCACTTTAACTAATTCGGTGCTTAACTAAATTTTAAAAGGCTATTGGGGAGGGGTTGAGGAGTTCTTGCACATGTGCAATAGACACAATCATTTGGCACATTTTACTGGACCATATGGACTTTCAAATCTGTTAGCAAAGAATTCTAATGGTTTACATGATGAAGTCTGAAAGCAGTGCCTATATATAAAAAAAAGTATGGAGTCATAAAGTATTAGAAAATTTGTCCTACCACTAAAATGAAATATGCCACAGCAAAGTTGCATTACTAATGGAAATACTGGTTAGAAGATTTTTCTATGAAAAGTGTTATCTAGAATAAGCAATCATTTTCATACATTGGGTAACTGCTGTGGAGCAATTATCCAGGTGTTGTGATACACCTTAATTTTGCACTCTAAAAAAACTGAAGATAAAATGATAAAGCATGTCTGTAAATTTTGTTTGTGACAACAGAAACTACCATACTTTCTAAGACTAGGTACACCAAGGCAGTGTCCCTGACTGTCAAGCATTTTGTACCATTAGCCAATAGTTGGCCAAGCAGTGTTCTAAACTTGACACCAATCACACTTAAATCAGTTACACAATTCATACCTATTCTCTTTAAATAAAAGGTATTCAATTACGATTCCCAGCCAGGTCCATCTCGGAAATATTAAAGGCTTGTCTACTTTGTTAACTTTATAATGTAGGTTTGTGTAAATTGTTTGCCGCTAATAATTTGAACAATATGAGCATCGGAAGTGATCAGATTCACAGTGAGAAAATCACTAGCATTATGACATGGGGTTCTTCAAGAAAAGCGCAAAGAGAGCTTCCATCAAAGCCAGCACAGCATTGGCCACTCTTCGGGCGTTGCAAGTGTCCATAGGCGACGGTGACCATTTACCAGCAGGTGGCCCGTCTGCCTATTTGCTAGGCTATATTAAAAAAAAATACTAAAGAAGATTCAGTGGACTGTGTGTGTGTTTAAAATTTAGGTAGAGGGTGAGAAATGATACATGTGTGGTACAATTCAACTAGACAAACAATTAAGAGTAATATATAAGTGACACCTTCAGTGAAAGGATACCTTCTGTAACATAAATATATTTGTCTAATAATAATCATGATAATATTTTTGGCATATTTGCACATGGCAATAATATTACAAACTAGGTGCATATTAGTGACTAGACAGTGATAAACTATTTATGTATGTATATTTCTATATACATACTTATAAACATAATTTTATGCAAGGGTATACCAAATGTTTGGTCTTGTCATACAGATATTTGTCTTGGAAAGAAATAAAACATGAAACTATTAAGCTTGACTGTCAGTTTCACTAATTTGTAGACCCAACAGGCCAAGTACATAAATATATGTGTATATGTAAGAATGTAAAATGATTGGAAAAGTGAAGCTTATGTTCCAGTGGAATCAAATGCATGCAGTCTGTTTGATGTTAACCAAGTTCATGGCTTATATATAACTATATAGAACTATAGTTTTGAACTCCATAACATCTCACTTGTATATCCCTGAAAGACTAGGCAGCGGAGTGTAGTACTCAGATACTTCACTTGCTATGTTACAAGTCTCAGGGTATAAGGCAGAGCCTATTGCCATAACCGGGCACACCTCCAAGCTACAACTGGAAATATTAATTGAACTCCAAATATGTCAAAAATGTGTTTCTACACGAGAACATGATCGGAACGTTTTTCATACTGAGATTGTGTCGGTATTAGCGACAGAAACTCTGAACAATTAGCGATAAGGAATGTACAACGTGCTTGCGGCAAACGGTTTCGTGTGTGTTATACAATGTGTTACATTCATTGTGTTGCATCACACTCGCGTATTGGGCCTAGCAGTGGGTAATCTTGGCGACAAGTGACTTGTTGAAATCGATTGTGAAGTTGGTAATGTGGTAATTCAATTAGGTCATGAACCAAGTTCTTGACTGACTGACTGACTAAAGTGACTAATGTTAATAGAAGTTGTAGAGTTAAAACCTAACATTTAACGCAACATTCTAATTGGTTCCCTTATCGAAAATAAGAAATATTCCTGCGTGTATGACGTTACTCAAAAAATTTTAATATTCTCTCAGTTTTATGTCATATGTAGATTTCTTGTAATTGTAACGTTCTAAATCGAGGTGGATTTTAAAGCTTTTACTTTGGTGAATTTGATTAATAGATGCGAATTCTATATACCTAAATCTGTGATTGAGACTATAATCAATTTCGCAATTTTCCCCACCACGACAAGACACTGATGGGTTCACCACTTTGTAAGCTTTTTGTACAACAACCCGGTTCACGAACAAATGCTCCAACATCGTGGTCTAAAAAAAACTGTCGCTGTCACGAAGAAACCCAAAGATGATACACGTCCAAAGAAATGTTTATTTATTCAGCAATAGAAACAATCTCCCTCTATACATATATTTTTTGGTTCTTCTAGATTTTTTTGTGTACCATTGGCCTCTATTGTAAGAAATAAAAAAAATCACAAATCTCAATAATAGATTACGCTAAAATTATTTTGCTGTAGAACTTATTTCAGTTGAATTTAAGAATAATGAATCCCTGCAAAATGACGTTTGATATTGCGTTCCTGTGTTAAGAGAGCGCTAACCTATCTGCAATGTATGAATCATAGAAATCTGCCAATTAATCTTGATAAAATGCATCCATCGTGTTGATCAATCGTGCGTGTTTAGTCATTGCATCTTTATCGTACGCTATTATCATTTTAAGGATATATTTTATTTAAATCTTGCGCTACGTATTCCAGCACATTCCACGTCGTACCACGACAAGTCCTTTTCTGTTTTGACGGTGCGACTGTGGAATGCTTTGCCGCTGAACATTCGACGTGCGACGACCATTAACTCCTTCAAACGATTGATAAAGGATTATTATCTTAGCCTATAGTTATATACTTATTATCATTATATATTTATTATTAATATTTACTATAACTATTGTGTATAATTATTTTTATTATTTATCCTGTATAGTATTTATTTCCGTACACCCGGCCCCGTACCCGATTTCTGCTGTTACTGATTCCTACCCAAAGGTTGTCTGGTAGAGATCGCTTGTTAGCGATAACACCGCCTTTTATGTGCCCTTGAAAATTTGTACTGTCACTGTTGTATTGTCTTGGTGTACATTAAAGAATATTTGTATTGTATTGTATTATTTTAAATACACACGGCTATACGCAATTACGACGGAGTATCTTCACTGAATATTCCATCCTCTACATATATATTTACATCAATAGAAGTATTAAGTTATATATCAATTGCACCTAACAAAAGACCTCGCTGTGATCCAATCAGTTAATTTCTACAATCCAGCACTAAAACAACGCTCTGGTGTGACATTTCCGGGAAATCTGATATCGACGAAGGTTTCCGATTTCTCGTTAGTGTCGGGCTGTTTAGTTGTCGACACCAATCCGTTTCTTCTCCGAGTCCGTCGGTTTGCTCTAATGAGTGCACGCTTGCTACCTTCTTAGTTTTTACGTGCAGATGTTGGTCTTATTGCCACCACGAGAGACCATAGCGTAAACAAAATCCTTCAAAAATATCATTTAAAATGTTAAATTTAAAAATATTAGGTGAAATTCCTGCATAAAAACCTAGTGGAAGCAAACTGCAAAATCGTCCAAGAATTATTAGAATGTTAATGTCATCGCGAATTTATAGTTTACGGTTAAACGCTAGAAATAAACCCGTTTAATTGAATATCAGAACAGTTCCATACGTCGTACCGCTAAAATTGCTGTTAACACGTTGTGAACAAGTTTCCTCACCACCCTTCTATCTGAACAGAATTTTTTCTCACGCTGAGGAGTCAGTATCAGACTCGATCTCTTCGCAAACTATAAACACTCGTTCTATATAACGAGTTGAATTATGAAATCGAGTATTATTATATCATCGCGCCAGGTTCCTTATGGGTTAGGCACAGAGTCTCGAGAGTCAAATGTCTATACTCACAGACATGCTGTGCATCTTCCACATTCGTACTCATTTCATACATTCCGCTCTCTTCATATATGAATGTTGGTTTCGAAGACTTCTAACCCCTCTTATCGTTCATACGAAATTGGTAACTTTTAGACTGGACTGAATTGGAACTGTACGATGTTTCTTTGTGTCCTTTGTCTGAATCTCGTTTTCATTATCATTGACTGTATCATGGACTTCACTATCACAACACAGTTCATTGACAGCTCCTAAAAAATTTAGCGTCTTAAAACAACAGATGACACATCTCCCATATTAGCGTCGTCCCCGTTAGCGCCTACGTCCACCCTCCTCGCCTAATCGATAACCATTTTGCAGTAAAACGAAAATATTTCATCTTGTTTCTATCTCCTAAGTGAAGTGGAAATTCAATTCGTAGCGAAATCTTAGAGACGCGCGCATGTTCGGCTGTCGCATGTTTGGATTCATATTGATACATGTGTTTAAACTCTTAGCACTTTTTATTCTATAAATTCTAATGCATCCGCTTCTATGTGCGTCTATTTTTTATTTCTAGGTAAAATGATATTGATCTACATTAATTAATATGGTTAACAAAATACATTGTATCGTAACTTAAAAAATACATGACATAATAATTAGACATCAGTAAGGAATGATTATAATAATAGTAGTAAGCTTAAAACTCCATTATATAATTGATTTCTCAATTTGTCAAAGGACAAAAACGATATACGACGATACGACGTAAACCTAACTGGTGAAACGTGGGAGTGTACCACACTCCTCTGCCTACCCCTTCGGGGATTATAAGCGTGACGTTACGTTTTTTTTATTATTTATATTAATTTCTAGTCTCACTTAATTTTTATGTGTACATATGTATCTCAACCTACAGTAAAATATTGTTCTATGAATCGGTTAAAATAGGATTTTTTCCAATCATACTAATGATTCAATGTTTTATAAGCATTTATGTGTTCAATTTAAATTGCCGATGTTAAGTTCCTACCAATTCCCATTTCGAAGTGTGTCGCTATCTCCTTCACATGTTTTAACAACTGTATACATTTAAAATTTAATGTAGTATCCCCGATAATTGTACAACTTTGCCTGATATTTTGGCTCATCGTCGTTGCATTGCACGAAACAACACAGTTCCGGCGAGACCGTAACTGTCATATAAACGCTCGAATTTATGGGTTCAGCGATGATCCGAGCCACAATCAAATAATATTACTTTATGAGAAGCCCGTTTTAAACCGAACCAGTTATAATGTTTCACTTTGCAACGGAAATATTTTAATGTATCGCGGTCGATATTTGCTGGTTTGTTTCTGTGATATAAAACGTATGGATTGGAATATAGATAAGTTTTCATTTAGAACATCGTCATGATGCTGTCTCAGTCCACACTGCTGGACATCAGTCTCCTGAAAGAGCGATTTGTCCATGATTCCCACTCTGTGCGTGCGTGCGGGTTAGGGATCTCCAGGCACAGCTTCACAGCGCTTGCGCTACTGCCGTTCGGCGGTGAGGACTTATTAAAAACTGAACTGTTATTAGCCCAAATCTCTTGACCGAGTCTGGATTGGTTCCCGGTGGATATCAACAGGTTCACCCGCTATTGCATGGGACGAATTAAATAACTGGTGAAATATGAGAGAACCGTAATACTCTGCTTAATACCTCGGGCAAATACAGGTCTAGTTGTATGTTATATTAACAGACCAAATCGCATAATGTACGAGGGGGCATTTTTAAGTTTGCGGAATGACGGGGTTGGAGGGGGTATAGCAGGCTCGTTAAGGGCGGTACGTGTTTAGTGACTCATAATTAGTATAAATATAAAGGGTTGGCACAATTGCATCATTAGTTTTAAAACTATCGACGATTAAACAACTCAACCCGGAAGAAAATTTGAAGTATGGAGAAAATCGAGTATCGCGCCGTTATAAAGTTCCTTACCAAGCAAGGAAAGTCTGTGCAAATCATAATGGAAGAGATGTCATCGGTTTACGGGGACTCTTGCCCTGGAAAAACGATGGTTTACAAGTGGCACAACCTTTTTAAGCAAGGCAGGGATTCACTTGAAGACGACCCACGACCAGGACGGTCTGTTGAGGTGACCACTCCGGAAATTGTAGCGAAAGTCGAAAAATTAGTATTGGAAGATGCTCGGCTAAAAAAGAAACAGCTTGATAGAATCCCTTCGAATCGAAGATACGGTATAAATATGTAACTCTGAAAACACCTACATAATATGCGAATTTTTGACTTTTAAAAACTCGCAGTGTTGCCAGTAAAATTATTTTGTTGTTGTCTAGAAAATGATTATTCGCTGTTACAGCGTTACAAGTGTCAGTAGCGGAATCGTCCGTGGTGCTATCGATCTCGGCGAGCCGATGTTTGGCCTGCCACTCCCGGCCACACCCACCCCACAAGATAATAAAAATCGACCTCCTCGTGCCACCCCAACACAGTAACACTAAAAAACGATATTACAAATATGTCGTCTACTACGTAGACAAGCATAGTCGAACAAAACTTTGAAAATCGAACGCTAAGTAAGTGAAACAATGCCTAGACTATAATACTAATTTTGACCGCATTTCATTGTAATTTTTTTTTGTTTTTAATAATATGGTATCAAATTTACGTTACGTCATTATTTTTCATACGTTTCATTGTGACAAATATATTACGATACATCCAGAAGAATATAATCAGTACATTTTTTTCAGAATATGAGAATTGAAAACCCACCTAAGAAAAATTTTTTTGGAAACCTCTTAGGTGGTTGCTTCACAACGTATTTCTTTATCATTACAATTACATGTTATCAAAACTTTTTCTTCTGCTAAAGGTTGGTTGCAGATGTCCATAAGTGGGAGCATCCAATTGTGAATGTATATTTGCTGCTTTTTAAATGAAAAAAAGACTATATGAGATAATACCATTTAATAACCAGAATAGTCTATGTGAGTCTAATGACCAATATCTCTGTTAAAGTAGGCATACTCTCTTGGGAAAATGCAAACATGTAAAATAGTGGGCAAGTGGAAATGAAGTACATTACAAAGTTCTATGTACAATGTATGAAATATAACAGAATGTATGTACTGGTGGTCTACAATTTTGACTATTGTAAAATGTAATTTAAAAATTTATAAAAAGAAGTACTCAAATTCATAACTAAACAGTTTCACCCAAAATTGATCATATGGTTACCATTGTCTCAGAATATATTCTGAAGCTTTAACCATTGTTACAGAAGGTTTTCTTTATATCTGTAACTCTTTCATATTTAAGGAGATGGTTGGAAACCTAAGTAGTTTTGTTTGTGCTTGATTTTGTGACACCAAAAGTAACAAAGTGTCAAGTATGTCCTAATATGATATCAACACTCATAATTTCCAAACATGAAAGATAGCTCTAGATTTTGGAAAGATTGTAAATATGTAACCCATATTTTTCCTTTTTAATTAATACACTTTTATTAATTTAGCAAAACAAGCACATAGGCCACTTAATCTTAAAAGGTCAATGAAGTAGAGATATCTGTAACCAATCTGAAGAACTTTGTATCCACTTAATCCTGGTCACAAATTTACTTCTACATCTGAGGACTGAATCGGAATGTCTCATGTCTAGGTATGTCTCTCAACCACAACATTCACACCACAGCTCAATGGCGCAAGCATTGCTCATCCATTCGCAAAAATAGGGTCTAGCAATTTTGATCCTGGTGGCAAATTATAGAAGTTTCTTCTATGTCCATTACTATTTTAGGCATGAAGACCCTTTACACAACTTTCAGTGGGAGTTCAATGGTAGAAATTGTCACATACTGACAAAGTTTTTCACACCTAGTGCCACTGTCTTCCCTACATAATGAAACTAAATTATACCTCCATATCAAATTACTTTGAAAGTTAAAGAAAATTGCAACATACTTCATTCTTGACTGGGGTCCCCCTAATAATAATAATAATAATAATAATAAAAATGTTTATTTCAGACCATTGATCCATACATTTTGTGGTAGTAAGGCGAGTGTATTTTTTTATATTAAGTTTGCCAAATATTATAACAATATGAGAACTTAAGCGCAATAATTAGAATCCACTAATTTGACAACTGCCAAAAAGAAATTCACAAATACTGGGTATTTATAAAAATTTTATAAAAAATTTAAATACAAAGCAACATCACGCCTGTAATCCCCGAAGGGGTAGGCAGAGGAGTATAGCACACTCCCAGGTTTCACCAATCACATTTACGTCCCATGGAATAGATGGGGAGTCTATTACCATGCACCGGGCACAGACCAGACTCCAACAAATTCTAAATTAGAAAAATCCAATAATACCAATAGTAGCGAACCGGGATTTGAACTCAGAGCCCCCTGATCGGCTGTCGCGTTTGCAATCACTCGACCAACGAGGCAGCTTATTTTCACTTTCATTTCAAATATTCCCTTTTATTAAAATGTTTTTACGAATAATTTGAAGTCGGTCTCCATATAATGTACACCTTTTATTTATAATATTAGCTATATAAATGCTAAATTGCTATTTATAAACTTAGTAGCAACATGCAAAAATTAGTCTATATTAGTATCAAACAATGTGTATTACAAATATGACTGCAAATTTTCATGAGAGACAACAAATATGATATTTGAGACTCTTCAAGATAAAAATGACTCAAATGAATGCTCTAGTACAATATGTACCGTATTTTATAAGTAAGGATTAAAAATTTGTGATATGCATCCCGATACAGCAATTTTGTAATGATTCATTGATGATTGATCAAGATGGACAAACACCTCAAAAATATTTCAATACATACCCACAATTTTATAATAATTAACATCTTCATAAATAATAATAAACTGTGTGAGAATAAAATCAACATCAACCTGATAGAAGTAAGTTGTTTCATTTAAAATACACTGTTATTTGATCAATGTCAATATTACTTAAACATATTTTATAAAAAACCAGTACTACAAGATCTAATTACAGATTTCTATTTTTATCGTACAGAAAAAAATTTAAATACTTGTTGCATAATATTGTTATTTTATCCAAAAATGATGACATCTTTTCAAAAAAACCTCTCAAATTGCTCAATGACTTCCTTATCAGAGTATACCATACTCAGGTTAATGTGAAAGGTTATCTTATATATGCGAAATGATTTTAAATTTCCTATCTGTATGTAAATTATTGTCAAGACTGCTTTTAATTTATTAATAGATGTTTTAATATCATTATATTAGCTATTAACACTCAGTGATGGCAAACCCACTATTGAGAAAAAAAATATATTTAACCCTTAGCGTTCCGTTGGCTCCGCTATGGAGCCATCCGTCATATGTTCCGTAAAACGTGTGGAGCGCTAAGGGTTAATATCTCTGCAATATTACTTTTTCATCAAAGACTGTACAGCTGTTGATACTACAACATAAAGAGAGTTTCTACTATAGTCAACTTGCTCATTTGACCCACTCACCATAAAAATAGTTGATAAATAAGGCATTTTAATAGCATATATAAACTGAAACTCTACCTTCCATCCCATTAGAATACGAACTACATTCAAAATTTTCTTGAATAAATCACAATTATAGATATTTTCCAAAGCTCTTGTTATAAACAACAATTTCATAGAATGTACTGACATCTATGTGTTTTCATCTCTTTTTGTTCATTAGTTGCTAACAAATAAAAAACCAAATCTTTATTTTTTAGCCTGCCAACCCACACTTAGCCTGGCTCGCAAACTATGGCATTATCATTGTGAGATGAGATCTATATCCAACAGTGGAATGATGAAAGGGTTATGATAAATCATTTTTTAATCTATTATACTTCTTCCATAATGAAACTGCACTTGGACTAATCATTTTTAAAAAATAGATACAACAACACAATTAAAACAGAACAAATGTGACTGATTGGATTAATAGTACATATTGATATTAACAGTGATAGCCTAGTGGTTAAGAATTCAGCCTCTCACTCCGGGGGTGCTGGGTTCAAATCCATAGCGCGCACCTCTT